>VDFB02069491.1:114261-218105 GCA_007258455.2 Sequoia sempervirens
TTGCTATGGATTGGTCCTCCGCTGTCATATGTTGTTTAATTGCATTTACATGCTATTTCCAGATGACAAGTTGCAATATCACATGCCTCCCTCATGAAAGAGATGCTCTTCTTTCATTCAAGAATAAATTAC
Organism: Sequoia sempervirens; assembly: GCA_007258455.2. NCBI lineage: Eukaryota > Viridiplantae > Streptophyta > Pinopsida > Cupressales > Cupressaceae > Sequoia > Sequoia sempervirens. The sequence continues at coordinate 114,394 of VDFB02069491.1, forward strand.
ATGCTACAGTTGTATTGAATTCATGGCAGGGCTTTAATTGTTGCGAATGGAGGGGAGTGGAATGCAGCTCGCACACCTCACATGTTATCAAACTCCATTATTCCAGTCATCGTTGGTTTGGCAAGAGAAATGGCAGACTTGCTGAAGATTTGTTCCAATTAAAACGGCTGCAGCATTTAGATCTAAGCTTCAATTATTTTGGTGTTGGTGGTGGTGTTCTACCCGGAGGTACCTTTTATGAAGTGATCTTTCATGTTTTCTGATTTAAGCTTTCCCTTGCAGTAATTTGAGTAGTTTTTTTGGTTGTTTAATATTTAGGTATATCTGCCCTCCAAGAATTGAGACATCTAGATTTGAGCTTCAACTATTTTGAAGGTGAAATACCAGAGCATTTTGTTTCCTTGCACAACTTATCTTATCTCAACTTGTGCCAGAACTGGTTCAACGGTACATTTCCCAAAGGTATTTTTTACGAAGCAATCTGTCCTGTTTTCTGATTTAAGCTTTCCCTTACAGTAATTTGAGTAGTTTTCATTGTTGTTTAACATGTAGGTCTATTTGCCCTGCAAAAATTGAGACATCTAGATTTGAGCATCAACCATTTTGAAGGTGAAATACCAAAGCAAATTGCCTCCTTGCACAACTTAGCTTATCTCAACTTGTCCCAGGCCGGGTTCAATGGTACAATTCCCTACCAATTGGGGAATCTCTCTCAGCTGGAATTTTTGGACCTATCTGTTGCAGATGTGTATCATTTTGGAATACTTGTTTTCCATCCTGATGTGGAAATATATAGTCCTAGTTTAGTGTGGACAGAAAAGCTGCAGAAATTAAAATACTTGTCCCTTGACGGAGTAGTGTTGAATATGACAGGAAAGCAGTTGGAATCATCCCTTTCTCATCTCCACAATCTCCAACACCTACACCTTTTAAACTGCATGCTTTCAGGGCACATTCCCAATGCTATCCAAAACCTCACCTTCCTCTCCCACCTCCACCTGGGCTCCAATGATTTTGGCGGGTCAATGCCTTTGTGGTTAGGAAATATGACTAGTCTGGTTTCGCTTTGGTTGTTCAACTGTCCATTATTAGGTGGTTCATTTCCCCTAAGTCTCTCTCATCTACCTACTCTAAAAGAGCTCACGCTAGGGGGGTTTGAGGGGAACCTAGTAAGTGGAAATCTGAGTCAAATGTTATCCGGAGACTGGTCTCAGCTCACCGTATTTATTCTTGTAGGCTCTAATATGACAGGAAGGTTGCCGCCTTGTATTGCAAATATTTCCTCCCTCTTTTATCTGGCTTTGGGAGAAATGGAAAAGATGGAAGGCCCTATTCCATCTTCTATCGGTAATCTCTCTGCACTGCAATATTTGTTTCTTTATGGCAATTCGTTGAGTGGAAATATACCTTTTCAGTTGTGTAATCTTTCCTCTTTGGTGAGAATGTCTTTTTCTAACAATTTTTTGAGTGGTAATATACCTTTTCAAATAGGGGAACTATCATCTCTAAAATATCTTAATCTTGATAACAATCAACTAAATGGTAGCATTCCCATTTCAATTGAAAACCTTACTAGGATTGAATCCATTTCCTTGCGTTCAAACAATCTTCGAGGCAATTTTTTTCTTAGTTCTTTTAATAATTTGACTAAGCTTTCTAGTCTTGATCTATCCTACAATGAGTTGACTGTCATCATTGAACCAGAGTGGATACCTACAATTTACTTTGATGAACTACACTTAGCTTCGTGTAGTATTGGGGGTATCATTCCACCATTCCTTTCCACACAATATGGATTGCAGACATTAGATCTCTCTAACAATAACCTATATGGAAATATTCCAGATTGGTTGGGTATGCTTCCTTATCTAAGAGATCTTAATATGTCATACAATAAATTGCAAGGCCTTATTCCCTCCAGCTTGATTAGAAGTGATTTTCAGAGTTTGGACTTACATAATAATATATTACAAGGTCCTCTTTCATTTTTTTTAGTGCCAGCATCAAATATGAGACTATTGGACTTGTCTCATAATGGATTCACAGGATCTATTGCAGCGGATATCGGTAATATTCTACCAGCCATGGAGTTTTTGTCACTTTCAACAAATGATCTAAGTGGTGATATACCTTCTTCAATTGGTCTTCTGCAATATTTGGAGGTCTTGGATCTCTCAAACAACAAATTATCTGGTAAAATACCATCAAGCATAACTAATTGCTCTGGTTTAACAAGATTAAACCTAGCAAATATTGGTTTAATAGGAGAGATACCATATCATATGGGAATGCTAAGAAAACTCAGTTCACTTCATCTCAATGACAATATGTTGAAGGGAAACTTGCCATCAAGCCTTAAGAATTGTTCTAGCATACAAATTTTAGATTTGGCTAATAATCTCTTCTTTGGAAGCATACCACCTTGGTTAGGCCAGTTCTCTGAATTGATGATACTTGTGTTGAGGTCAAAAAAATTTGAAGGACATATTCCACATCAGTTAAGCAATCTATCAAGTCTCCATGTTTTAGATATTTCACACAATAGTTTGATTGGTGTCATCCCACCACAATTAGCAACATTGAAAGGTATGAGGAATTCTATGGTGGGAAACTCACATGACAATGGTTATAGCTCCTATTACTACAAAGAAGAGATCCAAGTTTTCAACAAAGGATTAGAAATGGTGTATTTCAATTTAGTGATGTTACTTATAACCTGCATCGATCTATCTGCAAATAATCTATCAGGTAACATTCCTTCAGTAATTGGAAACCTTCAAGGTCTTCACACATTGAACTTATCAGATAATTGTCTTACAGGAGAGATTCCAAACAGCTTTGGAATGCTTACAGAGTTAGAGTCACTTGATCTTTCAAACAACAAATTATATGGCAGGATTCCAAATGAAATGCTAGAAGTTCACTTTTTGAGTTATTTCATTGTGTCTAACAACATGCTTTGTGGAAAAATACCAACAGGAAGACAATTTAATACATTCAATTCTACCTTTTTCTTTGGTAACCCCGATCTTTGTGGATTCCCAGTTAATAATAAATTATGTAAATGTGGAGAGAGATCAAATTCTAGCATACCAACTCCTCCACCTGAAAAAGAAGATAAGGGAGGAGAAATTCCATGGCACTGGTATGTAAAGTGGATGACAAGTGTCGTTGTTGGGTTTTGGGGAGTGTTTGGAATCTTGGCTACAAAAAGGAATTGGAGGAGAAGGTTCATTCAAGTCTTAGATGAGATGGCAATTACTTTATTGAATAGATTGATAAATAGATAATAATAGTAGAAAAATGTAAAATCATTATCCTCAAGTACTTCTCATTATAATGAGATTGCCTTGTAATTTCATTATCCCTCTACAAGTATGATGTTTTATTTTCAAGCTTATAAAAAATATTAAAAGATTTGATTTCTTATACAATAATAAATAAATGTTAAATTATTTCACTATTTTTATTATAATATTGATTAATAATATATTAATAAAATATAAATATACGTTTATGCTTGAAATATTATATTTCAAAATATTTTTAAAAGATATAATTTATTTATATTAGATGGAATTGTAAACATTTAATTTTAATGGTCTTTATTAATAGACTTTGATTATAAAAAAATATATATTTTTTATTTAACTCAAGTAAAAGTACTCATGAATGAAACTTTTTTTTATCGGAAAAAAGAGTTAAAAATATATTGATGTCCAACAACATAAAAAAGCTACAGCTATTCAACATCCAAATATTAAAAAAATAGCAATGAATTAAAATCAACAATGTTGTCCATAAGCACTTGATATGTGTTCATTCAATGGGTAAATTGTTTTATTATTTACATTCTATTGTTTGTGCTATTCATAAATAAGTGTTGAGGAGGATCAATCTTGTATTAAAAGGGTAAAATAGTATGTCTATGTGTCTTGAAATTAAGACAAACTAATGATGGTTTTATGCATATAAAAATAAAATTAAGGGAGTTATTTGATATGATTCCTTCTACAAACATTAAGACAAAGGATATGGAAGTATCTTCAAAGTCATTTGATCAAACCATTATTGTGAGGAGAACACCATATATTTTAGAAATTTTAACATTACAATCTCATCACAAATATATTTCTAATCTATATTTTAAGATTTTTTTTAAAATATTTATAAATATATTAAAAAAATGTTAAATATATATAATTTTAATAAATTTATTTTTTTCAAAATAGAAATATGTTATTAACAGATATTCATTTCTATCATGTAATTTTTAATTTATTTTGGGATTGTATTAAAATTAGGTTAAACACATATAGAACATAATTTTTGGGACCTAACTTTTGATTCTAATATTTTTTTTTAATCATTCAAATTTGATTAATAAAAGTGGTATATATAAGAAATTCGATTGTTATTAATAAGAAACTCTCAAGATTCTAACAATACAATATATCTTTCATTATAATATGATTGGATATTTGTTCTTACCTTTTTTGTATACTTTAAATTCTTAAAAGATATACATATTAAAAAGCGTCCACAACTATCAAAGGTTCATCCTTTCTAAAATCTAAAAGATGTATCATATTTCTAGGTTTCATTGGCTATAAGATTAAAAATATATGTTTCATATTTTTTGACCAACTTAGGTAGGTCAAAAATATGTTCATTTATGTTTTGAAAAAAAATTGTAAGAAAATTATAAATAATTATTTACTTATTAAAAATTTCATAGAAACATTGTTCACATCTACTCCTATTTCATTAATACGTGTGTAAGTATAAATTTTCTTTTACTTAGACTTAAGTTGCTTAAAATTATGCCTATTTTCTATTTTTTCCAAAAATAATTAGAGTATTTATTAAAATATCTATTTTTTCTTAAAATAACTCATTCTTTTTTCACTTTAAGTTATTTAAATCCATATTTAGCATTTTCATTGTGTCTTTAGCTATATTATTTCACCCAGATCATGATCTCACATGCATACTAAGTTTTTTTAATCCCTTATTCACCTAAAATCATAGAATGTTAAAGAACCTTAAATGTATGTCTATATGTTCAATTATTGTATTTTCCATGTATCTGTATGAAGATGATGAGTGCCAAATTTAGCCAAAATAGTTGCATGTGGGTTTGACTATTTTACCTATAAATTTGTGGATAGCATGGAAGTTTAATATATCAATCTAAACCCAATTAGAACCATAAATTCTAGTTCTAATTCTCAACCATACAATATTATTAGTGACACAAAAATTTAGAAGATATGCAATACTTGTTATCATCATAAAATAAAGTTGGAAACAATGTCTTTCAAGTGAATTAACTTTAAGATAACCCTTCCATAATCACTCTTCTACAACTTAGAAAATATTAAGGGAGGTTCCTTGAAAGATACACTAAGAAAAACAAAATATCAAACTATTTCTACTTGTGCAACTTGTCCAATTTTTCTTTTGGATGTCTCTTTCCTCAAATTCTATACCTGCAACATTTATAATCATTTGATCTTGTCCTCCTATTTCATTCCAATTTTAATTTTGAGTCATAAATATTCAACTTGATAAATACTCACATACTCATGAAATTCCCTATGTTACTAAAGTTGTTTATAATTTATTTTCAAGTTTTCACTTGATTTTCCCATGGTTGTGTTTTCTTTCATTCAAGTTTTTTTTTTAATTTTCTTCAAGTTTTTATCCTTTTCATTTATGAATTAATTTAGAAATTAGATTATATTGAACTCTTTTCTCCCAAACCCACACTTTTATATTTCACTCTATTCTAAACATTTTGACCCACTAAAGCATATTCATCCTATTTTTCCAATGTTTTCATGCCTACATCCTCAAGCCCAAACACATAAATCATGTTGAGTAGTGCTTCAAAATCCAAATTTTTCCTTGAGTCCATAACTATTTACCACATGTAATCCATGAACCCTATCCACATAAAAACCCCTAGAGCATAGAACATTACTTTGCATACTTCAAAATTTTCATCAACCACATTGAAATTTCTCTCACATCTAAAAGTATACCATTTTTACATGAAATATAATCTATCTCTAATTTCCATGTTAAAATGTATTTGACTACTCAGTTCATCTCCACTCCCAAGTTTAACACCTTTCATTGCTTCCATGTGTTTGTCTTGACATTTGTCACTTGTCACTTTTAGAATATGTTGTTATTTCCCATTGTAGTGTAGGAAATTATATACCTTTACAATTTTACACTTTGCTTGGTCCCTTAATTAATTGAACCTAATTAAGCTTCTAATTAATGCAATTAATAATTAAATCACATTCGAGAATGAGTGTCCAAGACTTATGGGCCAGGATCCATTCGCCCAAGGGCGAATGAGTCCTCCTTAAGTGCCATGACCCATTTTTTAATATGTTTTTGGTAGTATTTTAATGATTCAAATTTCATATGCAATTGTTAGTTTTTGAAATCTATTTTTTAGGAAATTAGATAAACATCTATAAATGCATAGTCTTTTATCAAATTCAAATCTAAGAGGCACTAAGTGACATCAAGCTCGATCAAATTTATGAGCAAATATTATTGTCAAGAGCATTCAAGAGTAGAATTATCAATCATTTGTTGCAACAATCAAGATCCTAATCATCATGCCAAAGTTCATGTGCATTCATTTCATCTTGTGAAGGCCACAATAAATTGTTGATCCTAAAGCATCCAAGCATTTCAAGTGTCCAATCAATCAATCAAGAAAGATCAATCCTTGGAGTTATGTGTGTGACTTCAATCCTCTAAGGACAACCATTAAAGGTTTGGTGAGTTGTAAGCAAGTATTGTTTCATTCATCATTTCCTTCCATTGTCATTATTTTTTTATCAAGGTTTGATTACCAAACTTAGGGTTTGACCAAGGCAAACCCCCATACAAACAAAAAAAATCTTCCTCTTTATGTATGTGTAGATTATAGGTTGAAGAAGGATTGAAAATCTTGAAGAGAAATTTTACATTGTTGCATTTTTGCATTCATTGTCAAATCACAGAAACTCAAGTGCAAAATTTATTTCTAGATTTTTGACCATGAAAGTTGTACAAAACATCTCAGATCTTAGTTCAAAGTACTCCAAAAAGTATTTTTGGAAGCCCTAACCATGACCCATTCAACCCTAGGTGAACATGTCCTTCAACAATGCTCATAATCAAATTTTTATGCTAGGTACAAGTGTCCAAACCCTTCTCAGATCTACCTATAAATTGTCAAATTGATTTTTGTATCTTCAAAATCTTGCATTTTATCAAATTCTAGGTCTTATTGTGCATTTAGTTTGAAAATTTCAAATCATTTCATTAGGTTTTTAAATCTACCCTATTGTCTTAAAGGACATAGATCCAGGTCTAGTTGACTCACCATTGAGGTTGAAAGTAAATCATTACACCTTGTGATCCCTTTCCTAATGAAATGCCTATAGGAAAAAGAGGGTATTCTCAAAAATCCCTTTAGATCCCATTGTGGAATTAAAAGGACACCTTGTTAGGACACCCTCTCCTTTTCACCTCCATTTAATTTTGGTGAACCTAAAATTGTACATCATACTTTTTTGAGTTGGAGATCCTTGAAACCCTAGATCTATATTTTGCATCATTGTGTTTGCATTCTTCATTTATGGTTATATCTTGCATGTTTGCATCATTTAAAACTTATAAAAATCCAAAAATATTACATACATTTTGCATGGTATATTGCATAAAAGTGTGTTTTAGTCATTTAGGTCCAAATTTCATTCAAAATTGCATTCAAAAAAGTTGTCATTTTGTTCATACATTGTCATAAAATTGTATTTACATTTTCATCATAATTCTGGAAAAATGTCACTAAAGAATCTATTTGATGTTAGGAATAGTGAACTTACATATCAAGTTAAAAACTCATATTTAAATTTTTTAAACCCCTATCCCAGGACCCATTCATCATAGGGCGAACTTGTCCTGGTACAGGTTCTTTTCTAAATTTTTACACAGTATTTTGTCTTTGTAGCATTAGTTTGTTCCAGCCTACAAATCTTTGTTTCAGTTTTAGAAATTGCATATTTTTGTAGTTGTTTGCATCTAGTTCAATTGGTGAAAAATAGTGAATTGCTTGAAATTAAAATTGACATTCAAAAGTAATCATTTTTTAGGTTTTTGCATCTAAAATTAGTCAATTATCATATTTCAAATCCAAAAATTGCAATATCTTGTTTCATACATGCATTGTGTTTTCTATTTTTAGGTGGTTACTATCATTAGCTAATACCTTTGTGTCCATTTTGGGTGCACTTTGGGTTACACCCAAATTCAAGGAGAAAATCAAATTCCCCCCCTTCAACCATAGCCTCTATTCCTACATACACTAATTCAATTGTCACTACAACAATGCTACCAACCAACAATATCACTCCAACTTTGAGAATTTCCATTGGAAATCCTCTTAGCTTTGTAAATTCAAACATCATATCTCATAATCCCCCACCTCTCACAAACTTACAATTCACTTGTCCTCCCAACACATATACACGTCCATATTCCCCTCCATATCAAAACAAAGTGAATGATTCTATCATAAACCAACTTTGGAAAAATGTCACAACCCTCCAACAATAAATAACAACATTGAACCAAAGCCAAAAAGGACAACCTTTACAATATTTCAAAAGAAACCCATTGTCATTGGAGATATTGAGAGCACAAATGCCACAAGGCATAGAGATTCCTAGATTTGAGAAATATGGTGGTAAAGGAAATCCTAGCAACCATGTGTCAGGATATACAACCTTATGCAATGATTTCATTTTTGAAGACAAACTATTGGCTAATTTTTTTCCTAAGTCTTTGAAAGATACAACCTTCGAATGGTTTTGTTCCTTACCGAATAACTCAATCAACTCATTCAATGAGATTCCTCTTTAAACCATTTCCAAGTGCACATTGGTCCTAAGATGGGCCTACCTAATTTGATGCAATGTAAACAACAAAAAGATGAAAAGGTCATTGATTTTATAGCTCATTATCAACTGCTTTACTCAGAAATCAACATAAAGCTTCCTATTGTTGATCTTCAAAGGATATTCATTGATAACTTACAAACAAATATTCAAGATAAGCTCAGGATGATAAATTTCCCTATTTTACACATTTATGCATGGCTCTCCATGACTATCAAAATTCGCTTAATCAATGCATAGAAAAATAATTTCAACCCATCCTGAAAAATATGAAACTGTGCATCATAACAATTTCAACCATTCAAGAAATAAAACAAGGGCTTTGTATAGATGAATCAAGCGTAAACAACCCACCACGTTGAACCTCAAGTGGATTCCATAAATACAAGTACATACCAATTTTAGGATAAGAGTAGGCAATTCACCCTGTTATCTGAAACTGTCCATTCAGTTATGTTGCAACTCTTGAGTAAGAACCTAATTACCTTACCTCCCATTAGACCTCTTGATACAACCAAGCTTGCACCTTCAAATCATAATCCAAATTAATTTTGTCATTATCATCAAAAAATTGGACATGATACATAAATATGTATGTGTCTTAAACATATAGTGCAAGACCTCATTAATTCCAATCACATCTAGTTGGGTGGTGTTAATGATCAAGGAAATAAATCATTTTCCCCATCTAACCAAAATTTTCAAATATTTACCAATCCAATGCCAAACCATTCCATCTCATTTGTAAAAGCTAGTGATAACAAGAATCATTTGGGTTTATTGGCGTTCAACCTCGTACGGGCCAAACCACTTTGAAACCTAATATTTCTTTCACCAATAATGATTCACTTAAACATTTTCCTAATAGTCCTCTCTACATTGTTGGTTGTATCAATAACATACCTGCACAAGGAATACTTATTGATCCCGCATGTGTAGAGAATGTGATCACCGAGGAGTTCTTATTTGTGCAAGAGCTTTATAAAGATACTTATGACAAACCAAAAGCATGAATTAAAACACATAATGGTTTTTCTTTCCCTAATCTAGGTTTAATAACTCTTCCATTAAAAGTTGTACCTAAACAATTAGATGTGCATTCTCCATAATTCCATCTTTAGAGGTCAATTTTGTGTGAAGCTAGACTATTCATGATTATGCTCCGTGAATGTTGTCCCATCGGTTATTCACACGTGCATAAAGTTTCCTATTGGGAACACAATTATTACAGTTCATCATAGTGGGTTTCATCCCTTGTCTTCCCATGGAAATTTTTTATTAGATTTCTTTTGGCCTGGACCTATGGAACCTATAAAGCCTTGAGAAGACTTCTTTTTCAAATCCTATCAAAAATTCAAGGAAAAGTGTATAGAAAAATTATTTCTTGCCAATATTCCTAAGTCCATGATTATCCCTCCTCTTCAACCTACCATTGATGAACCTATGATTGAACCACAAGCCCTTCCAAGTAACCAAGACAAATTTTCCACAATTACTCCACCTATTTCCTACAAAAGACCAAGAGACAATAAGATGACCCCTTTTGTCCCTCCAAAGCTAAAACAAATTTATAAACCCAAAGAGACAGTGGTTTCCCAACCCTCGATGGTTCCTTTTGTTCTTCCCTTTTAAAAGAAGAGAAGAAACCAATCATTGATAATCCCACTCCTACACCATCGCACAACTTGCAAATCATAACAAACAAAACCGAAATGCTAAAGAGCATAAGCGTAGACATCCCACTATCTCTTGTCGATTAGAAGAAGAAAATAAACCAACATCACATACACCCATTGGAAACAACTCAAGATAACACCCAACTTCCATCACAATAAGACATTGAATTGAAACAAGAGGTAAAAGAAGATTCAAAAGTGATTATCGTATTAAAACCTCTTATTGTGATTAATTTGGATGATGATGAGAGTCCTAAAATTGATGAAGTACATAATGAGTTGAATGTTTTTTTTTCACTTCTATGAACTTATATGGGCTTAACCATGATGATCCTACTAAAAAGAGTGCATCACCATGTGTTGAACCTGGTGATTGTCCTAGTGTGGCACTTATCCTTGCCCCTTTGGCTAGTTATCCACCTTCCATATATAATGAGCAAGATTGGGATGTAGATGACTTGCTATAGGTTGGCTTACATGTGGCATACTAGTTCTGTTTATTTTCTTCTGATTGCATGTGTGTAATTTGATCCCTATATTGTGTTACTTGGAATGCATTTATGTTTGTGAGTTTTCTTTGGATGACCCTTGTTACTCCGTTGGTGCAAGGATACAAATGAAGTGAAATCTATGGTGACATTATTCTATTTGTATCTACATTCTTCTATCTATCATAAACATTATCTTATGTTTTCCTTTTTGGGATGATGCAAAGCATTCAGACATTTAGGTATCTTCCATGTTGAACTAAAAGGTTTGTTTGTTTTCTATCTCTCTATGTTTCATTCATTCTTTGTGCTTGTTCTACAATATATTTGGGGAATGATGACAGTTCCAAGCTCTATTATATCACTATAGGAAAGACATGCACCAACCTCAAATTTGTGGATCCCTTATGTGTTATCCTTGGATTACATGTGGGGGAAACCTCCCTTTTCATGAAGCAAATTTTGTTAAATGAACAAGACAATTGAGAGGGGGGTGAATTAGTTGTATCAAATTAAAACATCAAAAACCCTCAATAGCAATCAAATCCACACGCATTATTTAAACCCTTATTCTGTTAAAGTGATTAATCATGAAATGCTTATAATAGAAAATGAAACAACAATACCATACACTTGAGAGAACACCAAATTTATGTGGAAAACCAAATGAGGGAAAAACCATGGTGAGGATTAGCTCAAAATATAAGTAATTGCAAAATCGATACAAGGTATCATTGCCAGAATAAGAAACACTTTCCAATAGGTCTCACAACTAGGGATCACTTCCATGGAAATAAAATAAGCTAGAATGGAAATGTTACATAGAGAAAAAATTCTCAATGCAACAAAGAATCCACCATAATTGCTCCAACACTTTCGCAACCTTGTTTGAAAGATTGTAAAACACCTTCAGCTCACTGCATTCAAGATCCAACACTTTGAAGTTCACACTAATCTGCTCAAATCCGAATCTATACTTTTGCAATTCACATCACATTCATCACTCACATTTATCTCACATCTACCTTGCATTTATCTTGAGATCTTCTAATAAAATCACTCTTATTTATATCATCCTCAACCTTGAAAACTTTCTCCAAGGTCAGCAACACATGCTTTACATTTACAATTTCAAATTAGGTCGGCACCCAAACATTCTTGCGGTGGATAGTGTATAGGAATGAATTTGCACCCCATGTGTAAATTCCCCTTTTGCCTCTTTCCACTTTAGAAAACCAAGTTCAGAGGCTTAATTCCACCTAATCCCACTACTTGCATCCATCTTGGCGCCTGTTTTGAGTGTCAGTGGAGGCATTTTTGTCGGGGACGTCTATGCAGTGTGCAAACATTTTTGGTAGATTCTTGTGGCTAAACCTACAGAGGCATTACACTTCTCATTGGGAGTCAATTTGTAATGCCCCCTTCGACTAACCGACCCGAATATGGTTGTTTATTTCATTCCCTTATTCAAATACATTCCTTCAACATGCATTCTAACTTCTTTTGATCCACTACACACTTCAATCATCCATTCTCACTCTCTTGCATTCACTCTCAAGCTCTCAAGTAGCATACTTACACCTCATTGTAGCAAATACAATAGTCCATCACTTTGGTAGAAAAAGTTGGGAATGAAACACCATTGCAGCAAAGGCTTGAGTACTCTCATTTTCTCCCCCAAGAAACCTTGAGCACTCTTGGTGGAGGTGGCAAGCTTCCCTTTCTTTCCTTCTATCACTTGGTTCAGTTAGCACTTAACTATTTTGTAGTGCTTTTGTGCTCTTTACTACTTTATTTCTTTATCTCGCTTTCTTAGCTGTAAGTGGAGGTGGAAACACCTAAATGGGGGTCTCACTAAGGCAATCCCCTATACAACCACCCAACATTTTCCTCTCTTTTTGTGTGTAGGTGTATGTGCTTTGTGGAGCTAGTTGGCAAATAGGCTCTTCTGTGAAATCATCTTCGTCACCCTAGCTTTGGTATATTTACTTTATCACCTTTGTTTGTATTTCTTGTATTTCATAGTGTTATTTTTCTCTCTTAGAAGTTGCTAGCTAGGCTACTAGCTCATTTTATGATAAGTTCACATTATGCTTTTGATCCTCTAGTCATACGGATGCCAGCGCACCTGAGAGACGCTAGTGCGTCACGTTGTCATCCCAGAACTGCACTCTCATCCTCAGACAGAGAGCTATCTAAGATACACTGTTGAGCTCAAAAACTAGATTGCTTAGCCCCATTTCGAATCTTGAGATTACAAAGTGTTTGCAGGACTCTATCATCCTCATCATTCTCATCCTCATACCCTAAACATCCCACTAAGTTGAGGTAAGTTAGGGCAGCCTTCCTCATCTTGGCCCTCTGTGACCTAGGGCCTTGCATATGGAGGTCCCCCTATCTTATAGATAGGAATGAAGGTGACCCATATAAATCCTTAGTTAGGACTCAAATATTCCCTAACACACCTCAAAATGCTTCCACAAGCTTCACATGTAGAGTTAACTCCAAGTCGGTTATTACTTGTGTTAAAAAAAATAAAAATATTAAGTGCATACTTCCCATTTGAACAATGACACATGAACCACACAAATATATTTTACACGATCTAGAACAATCCATGAATCACCTAAGATCCAACAAATACTTCATCCAAACTCGCATCATAGAAATACTTCAACTCAGAACATCTAGTTAACCTCATATGCACACTAACACATGAAACACACACTGTATTGCACTAAATCAAGAGAAAACTTGAATTCTAAAAAATATGAAAAACATGACCGACTTCCTAGATCTGCACAACCTGAAACCAAGTTGTGGAGAAATGCAGAGAAAATACATTTCTCCCAGACCATAGTATGCAACACTGGAAACCTAGTTCACACGCTAGTGAACATATCTCACTTTGCACAACAATCCAAAAACCCAAAGTATGGATATAGCAACTACTAAAAACCTTAACCAACATATCAACATATCATATTTGCATAGGTATAGGACCAACACAGAAGAAATGTATAGCACATCCCAAAGCACATTTTGAACACTTGCACAACATTGTTTTCTCTGTTTATTATTTTTTTTCAAAAGCACTTGGAAACCAAGTACCTATAGAAGTTGATGATTGAACCTCACATATCCCAATGAACACCTACAAGCAAATAACCTGTCACCAAAGGAGATCAAGAAACACAAGAATGGTGCTTTGCAAACATGAAGTAAAAATACATTACCCGAGAAGTTAATAATTACAAAGAGATCAATCCTTAAGAAAGGAGATAAAAACCCTAAAGGTGAGAACCCTAGGATTAGGATTAAATTAGCATGTGACAAGTGTCAAGATCATAATGAACAAGATGACATGACTAATTTAATAATGCAAAATAAAGATTCATAAGTTTAGCTTAAGTGAAATAAAGTAAAGGTGACTTAATTGATTAATCAACATGATTAAATCAATTAAGTAAACAACCTATTACTCTAAAACCCCCCCTTAAGATGAAATTAGGGAGAAGCTAAGAAACTAAGGACAAAAATCATGAAAGCAAAGATGGGTCTTGACAAACAAGGCCAAATGAGGTACCCATGTACAAATGCAAAAGATCTCTCACAATAGGAGAAAAGGAGAAAATCTTGTGGGAAAAACTCCTCTCCAAAAGAGAGAAATACAAGTGAAGGACTAAGAAGCTTCCAAACAAGAGTGAAGGACAAAGAAGCCTCCAATCAAGAAGAAATTGTCCCAAAAGATAGGAACAAAGGATGAACACAGAAAACACCACTAAAGCCTGAAGAAGCTGCAAACACTGTCATAGAATGACTACTAAAATGCTGAAAGAAAAAACCTCTTTGAAACAAATGATGATCAAGATCAAGAAGACAAGAATCTGTATGAGTGCCCTTAATGAAACTACTTGAATCCGATGGAAAACCAAGGCAAACATCAAGAACTCGAAGATATAGATGGCACAAGTACCAATAGTTTGAAGAACTGATCAAGTGAAAATGGAAGGTCGCCTCCAAAAATAGGAATGCAAGAGTTTCCATGTGGTAAGTGTTCCATCACCAAAATGCATGGGTAACTAGCCGCTGCATCCACCTAGTACATAGGAACAAATACTGTATACATAGCTCACTCTAATGCGAAACCAAGGAAGCAGTAGCACCAATAGTAGAAACCCCCCCCATAATGCTAAAAAGGGAGAAGTGTGATAGGTACACTAAAACTGAATGCCTGGAAGTAGTGCATGAAGAGAAACCAAGAACATCTAAAGGTGCAGACATGAAAGTACAAACCAATATAAAGGATGTGAAAAAAAAAGTCACATATGCATGAGAAAGGTATGAAGAAAAAATAAAGGCAAACATCAACCCCCATGGCACTTTATATCATAGTGTGATCACAACAAGGCACAAAGTGATGTGTAAGAATCCCAATACTACACATACAAAGTTGAGGCTCTTTATTTCAGTGTGTTTACAGATGATAAAAAAACATGAAAAGTGAGCCCATAAAGTCCAAAAAAGACTACAACTGAGAAGAAGGATTTATGGAAAAAACCAAAAATAAATTATAGAAACCACCTGTACCACTACAAATATATCGAAAGTAGCTTTCTGATGATATCTCATTTTCCCAATTTTGACATCGTATGCAAAAGTTATGTCAAAAACATTGAAGGCAACCCCAGAAAAGAAGATCTAAATTTAACTAGAAATAACAGGGACCTAAGAAAAAATCTCAAAGAATACCTGCACCACTGGAAAATACTCTGAGTCCTCTTTCCGACAATATCTTGTTTACCCAATTTCAACATCGTGGGAAAAAGTTATGGCCTCCAGAAAAAAATAGTTCTCAAGGGGCAAAAAACACAAGCTGATGCATTAAATTTGACATCCAAATGGCCATCACAGCAAAACGTTGGGTTAAAATTGATGGCTATTTGGCCGTCACGGTATTTGTGCAATTCACCTTATTTTAAAAAAAAAATTACAACTATGCAGGGGTACGTACACCTTTAAATGCTTTTCTTTTTTAAAACAAAAAGCTTTAATTTTTTTTTTTTACAATTAAAAAATTGCTAATATTTTTTTAGCAAAAAAAATAAGAATTGTTTTTTTATGAAATTTTTACCGCAAGATGCGTGCAAGAGGCCATATAGCCCCTGCTAGATAAATTTTTTTTGCCCCGGGGTGACCTACTCCAAAATTGACAAATTATATATGGAAATGGGGTTTTTGGGCCTTCTGAGCACAATGGTGAGGTCTGTTTGGGCTCAAACGCCCCGAAAAATTAGGCACCCCCTTGATCTGGCAAAAAAATCCCTTTCTTCAAACCCTCAGAGATTTGACAAACGAAAGCCAATTTTGACAAAACAAAGGTCAATCTTGACTATTCTGGCAGCTCTGGATTCAATGGAGAGGTCTAATTTGACCTTGGATGCACTAAAAAATTGATTCAAGGAAAAATCTCACAAAAAAGGAAAAAAAGCTTGCAAATCTGGAGCTCTGATACCATGTAGAAGTTGATAATCCAACCTCACAGTTCCCAATGAACACTTGCAAGAAAATAACATGTCACCAAAGGAGATCAAGAGACACAAGAATGGTGCTTTGCAAACATGAAGCAAAAATGCATTACCCGAGAAGTTAATAATTACAAAGAGATCAATCTTTAAGAAAGGAGATCAAAACCCTAAAGGTGAGAACCCTAGGATTAGGATTAAATTAGCATGTGACAAGTGTCAAGATCATAATGAATGAGACAACATGACTAATTTAATAATGCAAAATAAAGATTTCTAAGTTTAGCTTAAGTGAAATAAAGTAAAGGTACTTAATTAATTAATCAACATGATTAAATCAATTAAGTAAACAACTTATTACTCTAACAATACCAAAGACACCATCTCAACACATTACTTCATTCCAACCCATCTCTAGACACTACAACATAAATATAGCTCCATGTACTCACAACACTTCCTCAATATCTCAACTATACATGCACACAAACTACAACATGTTTCCCTCTTTTTCACAATTTTTTCAATATCCTCAAAATCTTCACCATGCAACAACCTTCCTTAAGACATAGTTGACATCAATGACAATACTAGCTTGTTGACATCAATGACAACCCCTTCATACTTGCAACAATCTCCCCATTTTTTATTGATAGAAACACATGATGTGAAAAACCATCAAAGACAACACAACAACTCTAAACGCACTCTCTCATGATTTTCTTTACTTTCTCTCCCCTTATGTAGATAAAATTTTCACATGATTCTTTCTCCCCCTTTGACATCAATGGCAAAGGGTAAAGTGTTTTGCATTGTTCTCCCCCTTTGACACTGAAGCAAGATACTTGCTCTAAATACTCCCCTTTAGGAGTATACCCAACCAAATCAACAACTCTGCACAATGACAACATTCCTTACTGCAGCAATGACACTACCTACTCCCCTTGAGAGTTAGCCGCCAAAATTAGTCTAGAAAATAGATGAATCCATAGATCCACTAGACTAATGCATCTCCATATGCATCTAGTTCAAAGGAGGGGAAATAACCCCCAACTTCTCCCAAAGATACTCAAAAGTATCCTTAGGAAGAGCCTTGGTAAATATGTCAACAATCTGATACTTTGTAGGTACATAGTCAAGCTTCACCTCATTCTCCATAACATTCTCTCCTAAAAAGTGATACCTGATTGATACATTATTTATCCTCGAATGCATCATTGGATTCTTTGAAATGTTAATTGCACTTGTATTATCACAAAAGATAGAAATAGGCTCATCATACATTACTATGATATCTTTAAATGTCTATCTCATCCATAATACTTGTGTGCAACAAGTTGTTGCTGCAATATATTCAACCTCTATAGTGGATAAAGAAACTAAATCTTGTTTATTACTTAGCCATGACACCAATCTACATCCAAGAAAGAATGTACCACCACTTTTAATTTTTTCGTCATCAACACAACCAGCCCAATTTGCATCTGTGTATGCACTTAATGTGAAATTAGTATCCTTAGGATTCCATAAGACATAATCCAGAGTGCCTTTTAAATATCTGAATATCCTCTTTACTATTGCAACATGTGTCTCTTTAGGATCTTCTTAAAATCTAGCCACAAGACAAACTGCATGCATGATATCCAGTCTAGTAGGAGTTAGATATAACAATCCACCAATCATAGATCTATGCTTTCTTTGATCAACCTTAGGTGATTTAACATCCTTGCTCAATTTTTAGCCAGTCATGATAGGAGTACATACTAGTTTGGAGTTTTCCATTCTAAACTTCTTCAATGTCTCTTTGACATACTTTGACTGTTAAATAAAAATGCCTTTGTTTGTTTGATTGATTTGCAACCCAAGGAAGAAATTCGTCTCCCCAAACATTGACATCTCAAACTATTTTTGCATTTGTTATGCAAATTTCTTACACAGCTTTTTTTCCTCCAAAGATAATGCCATCTACATACACAACCACTATCAAGATTTTTTCTTCCTAAAATCTGAAATAAAGATTACTATTTTCAATGCCTTTACTAAATCGTTGTTGTATCAAATATTTATCCAGTCTTGCATACCAAGCTCTGGGAGCTTGCTTCAATCCATAGAATGCATTTCTCAATCTACAAACCATATCTAGTTGATCTGATAGCTTAAATCCTTTTGGTTGTTCCATGTAAACCTCTTCTTCCAACTCACCATTTAGAAAAGCAGACTTCACATCCATTTGATAAGCTTTAAAGTCCTAGTATGCAGAGAATACCAAAAACATCCTAATTCCTTCCATCCTAGCTATTGAAGCAATTTTTTCCTCGAAGTCTATTCCTTCCAGATGTGAGTAACCCTTACACACAATCCTTGCCTTGTTTCTTACCACTTCTCTATTCTCACTTAGTTTGTTACTGAATATCCATGTAGTTCTAATAATGTTCTTGTTTGTCGTTCTAGGAAATAGTTCCCAAGTCTAATTTTTCTCAATCTGCATAAGTTCTTCTTCCATTGCCTTCATCTAATGTTCATATTTTCATGCATCACTTATTGTTTTAGGTTCAAATTTAGAAAGTAAACATAGATTTACCTCAACTTCAACAACTCTACTTCTTTTCAATACTCCTTTCTTATTGTCTCCAATAATATATTCTTTGGAATGATTCTTTTGCACATACTTTGGGGTCTTAGGGGGCTTTTCTGGTGATTCTTCCTCTTCATTCTACATTTATTTCTCCATGAGCAGGTTCATCTGACACATATCCATCTATAGCAATTGAATTCTACAAATCTTCATCAACCTTAACATTTTCACTTTCAAAAATCTTTCTTAGCCTTTTTTTGTAACATCTGTAAGTTTTTCTTTCTAAGTAGAATATCCAAGTAAGATACCTTCATCAAACATTGCATCAAAATTTCCTAAGTTTTCTTCATCTCTTTTGATGTAACACTTTCTTCCAAATACTCTAAAGTACTTGACAGTAGGAATCCTTTCATACCATAACTCATAGGGAGTCTTTGTGCTATTAGCTTTGGCTTGAACTATGTTAAGTATGTAAACAGTAGTATGAATTTTTTCTCTCCAATAGACTTCTAGTAGGTTTGATTCCTTCATCATAGTCCTTGCAGCTTCTTATATAGTCTAGTTTTTCCTCTCAACCACTCCATTATGTCGAGGATTTCTAGGGTAGACAAATGCCTCTTTGTTCCATGAAATTCACAAAACATGTTAAAATCATTGGAGATAAATTATCCACCTCTATCAGACCTCATATATTTTATTTTCAAATTCATTCCATTCTCAACCATAGCTTTATATGCTTTGAATCTATCTAGTGCATCAAATTTCTCTATAAGAAAAGTAACCATTGTCATTCTAGAGTAATCATCAATCAAAAGCATAAAATACTTGTCACCTTAGATAATTCTCACCCTTGTAGAACCACAAAGGTTTGTATATATTAATTCCAATAGTCTGGTAGCAGATTGTTCCTTTCCTTTAAAACTACTCCTTATTTGCTTTCCAAATTGACATTTTTTGCAAATGAAATTGATAGGCTTTGTGATTCTTGGTAGGTCTCTTACTGCATGAACTGAATTGATTCTAACCAAATTGTCAAAATTCATGTGACACATCCTCCAGTACCATAACTAACTATCATTAATCTAAGACATAAAGCAATAGCCATCAACACCCTTGAGCTGATAGATATTCCATATGTCCTCTTACCAGCAACAATCACAGTTTTGGACCCTTTTCTGATCTCACATCTTCCATCCTTAAACATAAGATTATATCCTTTGCTACACATTTTTTCCACACTCAAAATATTATGTCTTAAACATTTAACATAGTAAACATCTTCAATATTATGCTTTCCATCAAAACTAACTGAACCTATTCCACAAATCTTAGCTTATGAATCATCTCCAAATATAATTAATCCTCCATCATACTTTTAAATTTTAACAAACTTACTTTTGTCTTCGGTCATGTGATTAGAGTATCCACTATTAACAACCCAGTAGTTTTTATCCTATTTAAGATGAAAAGTAGAAACCAAAGTACCTTCAACCTTATCCTTCTTCTCCAGAACACTTTCCTTCACAAAAATTTTATAGTTAGCAGAAGTAGATTCATCTTTTAAGGATAAGAACAAGAATTCATTTTCATCAACATCTCCATAATCAGATTCATCATTAGAAATACCAACATCTTCATAGTAGCTTATTTTAATCGTCTTTCCTTTTTTCTCCTTACTTTTATTGTTCATAGCTCTATTTGGACATCTTGAAGCATAATGACCTATATTTCCATAGTTAAAACATTTGAAAGGTAGTTGACCTTTGCACTTACTAGTACCCTTTTTCATCGTTGGTACAAAGTTAGCTTTCACATCACCAAGATATTCTCCTTCTGAATCTTCAACCTTTTCTGATATTCTAGCCTTGAAAGCAGTTTCCACTTTTGTACCATTTTTGAACCAAATTTTCTCATTTCAAATGAAGTTAGTGTACCAAGAAAATAATCTCTACAATAAGTATTAAAATTTACAATTTCCTCAATAACAAATACCTTTTCACTGTAAGAATCAGGAAGAGATATGAGAACTTTCTTTACCACCCTAGGTTCTTTGACTTGTCCACCAAGACCTCTTATTGCACTTACCAGCTCATCAACCCTCTACATGTAGATTGTAATTGTTTCATCTTCATACATTTGTAGGGTCTCAAATTGTGCCTTCAAATTCTATAACTTTGCTTGTTTAACCTTATCATCTCCTTCATAAATTCTTTCAAGCTTATCCAAAACTTCTTTAGCAATCTTAAGATTCATAACTTTTACCAATTCATAATTTGAAAGACTATTCACAATGATAAATTTTGCCTTAGCATTTACCTCATGTGCCATAATCTCATCACTTGTTCTTGGACCATTCACAAGTGCAATATATTGAGTCTTCATTACCTTTTAAATCTCATACCCATGAGATGCCAAATATCCTTACATCTTTTTCTTCCAGAATGCATAGTCTGTGCCATCAAATCTAGGGCAATCCAACTTATTTACCATCCTGGATCTACCTCAAATGGTTAAGCTCTTCTCCAAGGAACCTTGCTTTGACACCAATTGTTGAATGAACAAGACAAATAAGAGGGGGTGAATCAATTGTATCAAATTAAAACATCAAAAACCCTCAACAATAATCAAATCCACAACCATTCATTAAACCTTTATTCTGTTAAAGTGATTAATCATAAAATGTAGATTATAAAAACTGAAACAACACCATACACAAGAGAACACTAGATTTATGTGGAAAACCCAATGAGGGAAGAACCACAGTGAGGATTAGCTCACAATAAAAGTAATTTCAAAATTGGTACAAGGGCTCACTGCCAGAATATGACACATTGTCCAATAGGGCTCACTACCACAGAAAGAAAAGAAGATAGAAGAGAAATGTTACACAAAGAACAAATTCTCAATGCAATAGAGAATCCACCACAATTTCTCCAACACTTTCACAACCTTGTTTGAAAGATTGCAGACACCTTCAACTCACTGTATTCATAATCCAACACTTTGAAGTTCACACTGCTCTGCTCAAATTTGCATCTATACTTCTTCAATTTGTATCACATTCATCACTTGCATCTATCTTGAGATATTCCAACAACACCACTCTTATTTATATCATCCTCATCCTTGAAAACTTTCTCCAAGGTTGGAAACAAATCCTTTACATTTACAATTTCAAATTAGGTTGGCACCCAAACATTCCTATGGTGGATAGGAATGAAGGTGAACCATATAAGTACTTAGTTAGGACCCAAAAAATTCCCTAACACACCTTAACATGCTTCCACAAGCTTCAAATCTAGTTTTAACACCAGGTCATTCGTTACCCATGCTAAACAAAAAAACTATTGAGTACATGCTTCCCATTTGAACAAGACAACACACAGACCACACAAATATCTTTTACATGATCTAGAAGAATCCACGAATCACCTAAGATCCAACAAAGACTTCATCCAAACTCACATCATAGAAATAATTCAACCTTGAACATTTAGTTAACCTCATACACAAACTGACGCATGGAACACACACTATACTGCACTAAATTAAGAGAAAACTTGAATGTTGAAAATATGAAAAACATGAGCAACTTCCTAGATCCACATAACTTAAAACCAAGTCACAGAGAAATACAAGGCAAATACTTTTCTCCTAGACCACAGTAAACAACACTAAAAACCTAGTTCACACACTGGTGAACATATCTCACTCTGCACAATGATCCAGAAACCCAAACTCTGGAAATAGCAACTATTGACAACCTTAAAAAATATATTAGATCTGCACAAGCATAGAATCAACACAAAAGAAATGTGGAGCACATCCTAGAGCACGTTCTAAACACTTTCAAAACATTGTTTTCTCTATTTATTAAATTATCTCAAAAGCACTTGGAAACCAAGTACCAGAGACACCATCTCAAAACATTACTTCATTCCAACACATCTCCATGAACTGTGACATAAAGATAGCTCCATGTACTCAGAACACTTCCTCAATATCTCAACTATATATGCACACAAACTGTAACAATTTGTTTCCCTCTTTTTCATAATTTTCTCAATAACTTCGACATCTTCACTATGCAACAACCTTCCTCAACACATAATTGACATCAATGACAATACTGGCTTGTTAGCATCAATGAAAACACCTTCATACTTGCAACAACTTTATTTGGAAACATATGTTTGACACAGGGCTTTCCAAATAATCTCTCATGTCCCTTTTAACAATTGGAATATATCATTTCTACTTTAAAATAATTGCTCACATCATGGTTTTTAGAAATTCCTTTAAATTGGGGGCATACGTTGGCATTATTTTGATATTGACATTGGTATTGACATTGTTGCTTTAACTTTATTCACAAAGGTTGAACTTAGTGTAGCATTGGCATAGCATTGATCGTGTTGTGGCACCTTATCAAAGTTATCAAGGAGTATAACTTTTGGTATGGTTGTGTAATGATGAAAAATGTATACCCTTACATTTTCTCATGTGTTTGGGCCCTCTCTATTAATTTGAGCATAATGTTGTCTTGATTTAGTGTTGCAATGTGTTAACACATTCACATTAGGTTTTGGGCCCTTGTAAACTAAATGAACTTAATTTTTCCATATTTAGGGTGTTGTAAAGTGTGTCCTAACAATTTCACACTAATCTAGGGATTTATTAATAAATTAGGCTTCTTTATGCCTTATTTGGCCTTATTTTGCAATCATAAGCCTTAATTAATGCATCTTTCAAAGGATGACCCTGAAACATATGTAATGACCAATCAAAAATTAATGTTTTTGGATTGTATGGCTCGAATTTAGTGATCTAGGACTCATACATCACCTTGGGCGTATGAGTCCCACCTAAGTTTTGGGGTCGGGATTTGGATTTCAATCAATCTAAGCATTTCTTGAAAAATGTGTCCCATAGCCTAGTCTAATGGGACTCATATGCCACTTCTAGCGTATGATTCTCATGTGGATTTAAAAACCTAAATTAAATTCAAATTCTTGGTAGGATTTTATTCTCCTAGATCTGATGTCAGCTTGTAGTGTTGTAATTTTGAGGAATTTGGCATAAACAAGTATAAATACAAGGTTATTTCACTTATTTTCTCCTAAAAATCTAAGCTTTCATGCACTATAGAAAATTTATGATCAAGAGAGCACACAAGATTCTACAAGAGCATTCAAGAGTTGATTATCAAGTGTTTTGGAGTATTATTTAAGTATCAAGCATCATGTCAAAGTCATCATGCATCATCTTTATTTTTGAGCTAACATTCATGATGTAGGGTTTCATGATTCAAGCAAGTATTCAATTCAAGATCAGTATCATTCAAGCAAGAGTCAAGATCCACATCCATTGGAGCCATTTCATACATGTTTGCAACATCTTATTCAAGAGTTTGGTGAGTTACAACATATCATTTTGTTCATTCATCATTCCTTCATTTCATTTCAAGATTTGATTACCAAAATAGGTTTGACCAAGGCAAACCCCCTTCCACTAACAAATCAACATTTTCCCCTCTCTTTAGTGTGTGATTTGCAGATTTAGGTTGAAGACACAATGAAGAGCAAGGCTAGAGAAAAAATTTCAAGTCTACAAAGTTGTCACCTTGTTTACATGATCACTAAAAGGCATCTATAGAGCAAAATTCAGCGATTCATATCTAGAAATTAGGTTGAGAAGATAGAGAAGATTCAAGACCATATGAGATTGAAGATATCACAAACAACCCATTTGAACTTACTAGAGAGGAAATCATGGAACATCAAGCTTTTGAAAATGTGCTTCCAATTTCCCCAACATTCATTGCACAAAACTTGACACAAGGCTTCACAACTCCATCACTAGGGTTAAATCAAACATCTTTTCCTAGTCTTGCAACCAGCCTTGCTAAAGAATTTAGTCACACTTCACCACTTGATAGTAGCACACTCATAAGTTGTCTTGAAACTAATCCCCCACCTCCAACAACCACTTGGACACCCACCTTTGGTGCTCCCCCTATTCCTAAAGATCCTAAACAACCATACACACCTCTTGAACTTCATTATTCCACAACCACTTCAACATATCAGAGCCATCCTTCTTCATCTATAGCAATGAGTACCAAAAGTATGCCCACCATCATGAAAAATAGTATAGACCAAAGCAACACACAAGGGCATGTCAATACTACACCACAAATCCAACCCTTAACATAGACGAGGACATATCTATCCAATCCTCCAATGGGTTCATCTATACCATTGGTTTCACAAAACATATCTACCTCATCCGCTATCAATTCATCCCAAAGTAATCCCTTGGTTACAAGTTTTGTCAACCCAGGAAATACCTTGATCACAAATCCCTTGTTTACATCTTTGGCACAAGGCAATCCTTGAGACATGGGAAAATAAAATATTTTTAATCAATGGACTCAAGGTCCTAGTGTGTCATTTCCATCGCATAATCCAATGACACCATCCTCATCTTTTCTCACAGTCCCCTTTACTATGAAAAATCAAATAGGATCTCAAACATACATTGCTCCACCACCATCCACTATCTTACAAGGAATTTTGAACCAAGGGAATCCCCAACCTCTCATCACCAAACCATTACCCACTCAAAACATCAATATCAATAATCCTCCATAGATATCTCAACAA
Organism: Sequoia sempervirens; assembly: GCA_007258455.2. NCBI lineage: Eukaryota > Viridiplantae > Streptophyta > Pinopsida > Cupressales > Cupressaceae > Sequoia > Sequoia sempervirens. The sequence goes on from VDFB02069491.1 coordinate 140,292, forward strand.
CCACCTAATTCCACATTGCAAGTGCATGCCTTAGCCTTATAGCAAGCACAACAAGCCTATCAACAAGTCGTCAAACAACAACAAGAAGCAACCCTAGCAGCACAACAAGTAGCCTTAGTACAACAACAAGAAGCAACCCTAGTTTAAACAAGCAGCCTTAGCACAACAACAATAGCAACAACAACAAGCAACACTAGTAGCACAACAACAACATCAATAGAAACAAGCAGCTCTAGTAGCCCAACAAGTAGCACAACAACAATATCAAGTCCATCAAGTAGTTTTAGTAGCACAACAAAAACATCAAGCCCAATGACAAGCCCTAGTGGCAACAACAACATCAAGCTCAACAACAAGCCTTACTAGCTCAATAGTATGCTCAACAACAACATGGTTCATATTATAATCCTCAATCAAATATCATTAATCCAAATGAATTAGGAACATATACTTCAATACCCCAATCACCTTCACTGAATCTTACACCACCATACACACCATACAACTCATCTGTCATACCACCATATGTTCCTCCACCAAATCCGCAAGATGATCTAGCCTCGCAATTCAAGGCGCTCTCACAGGAAATGTGTGACCTTCGCATGGGCAAGGAAAAGAAGCCCCATACACAAAAATTGTGTCCATATTCATTTGATCCAAACATCGCAATGGTACCATTTCCTCCTGGCTTTTAAATCCCCAAATTTGATAAATATAGAGAGGAAGTCTTGTTGACAATATCAAATAATTTAGCGTCATGTGTATGGAGGTAGCCTACAATGATTCTTATCTAATGCATCTCTTCCCTCGAAGTTTAACAAGTCCTGATATGGATTAGTTTTCTCTTCTACCTCCTGGTATCAAAACTTTTGAAGAAATTGCTAATAAATTCATCAATCACTTCTCCTTCAATCTTAACATGGACGCCAGTCTAGAGGAATTGTACACTCTTAAACAAAACAAAGGGAAAACTTTTGCTAATTTCTTACAACAGTGGAGACGAAGAGCTAGCAAGAGAAAATGGTCTCTTCCCGATGAATGGCAAGTGGGAATCATCATAACAAATCTAGACCCAAAACTCCTTCCACTTGAAAATGCAATACATCACATCATGCGATGAGTGTGTTCCCAAAGCCCTTAACATCAAGAGAGCTCTAATATCACAGGGAAATACTCAAGCTTACAAAGATAGATGTCCATCAAAAAGTTCAAACAACAAGCCTTGTGTCCGGGCTAAGAACAAGAATGTGACAAATGATGGTGTGGTAGATGCTAAGGTAATCCTAAGTGCTCCTAGACCAAATAACAATCAAGATGCTAACATCCAACCAATTGTGCAACAAATGAAACCTCCTCAGAACAATCAAATCAATAACACTGACATGCAACAAAGGTGAACCCCTAACAAGAACACTTATCCTAAACGCAAGTCTACAAAGCTATATGAACCCATCGAGACTATCATGAAAAAATTGGTAGAGTCAAACTTGATCACACATCGTAACTTTGAAAACTACTAAGAACCACAAGAGAAACCATCTTGGTACAACAAGAAGGACCTTTGTGACTTTCACAAGATCAAAGGACACAAAACAACAAACTGCATGAGGTTCAAAAACATCATCCAAGACCTCATAGAAAATGACACCATATCTGTTAAAGTACCATCTGGGAACTAGGATCTTAAGATATACAAGAACCCTATGCCCAATCATAACAAAGCTAACAATACTGGGAAAGTTAAGGATTATACTAATGTGCAACATACCTATTCCAATGTGGTTGCTTCCTATGATAGCATCATCACTGTCGTCACCATCAAAGGGCATAGTGCAAAGTGTGGAGTCACCACACGACATGGTAAAGTCACCATCCAAGGAGTACCACCCCAATCTAGAGCACAACCTACTCAACCTGCAACAATTACCAACAAGTACAATCTCTTAGAATAGTGTATTGCTAGTAGGATGAAGATGGGGCTGAAGTGGTTTGATCGTATGCTGGTGGAGGCGTATATGGAAGCATTTGTTGATATTGGTTGGTGTAAGTGGATTGTGGCTGTGGATTGATGTAGGATTGGTGGTAGGATGATGGATTTTGGTAATAGGAAGAGGAGGCCCCTTGCTGATATGGTGGTGGTGTTTGATAATATGAGGTGGAAGCGCCTTGTTGGTACGACAAAGGGGAGTAGTAATATGACGAGGTGGAAGTGCCCTATTGGTAGGGCAGTTGTTGCTGATAATATGAGGTGGTGGAAGCACCCTATTGGTATGGCGATTATTGTTGGGTGTAATACAGATTGGATTGGTAATTATACGCAACATTTGGTTGTTGGGTAGTATATGGAGGTGGTTGTGGATTGGACCTTTGGTAATGAGAGTTGGATTGCGATTGCTGAGGGTTTGTGTAATGAAATGGTTGGGATTGTTGAGGGTTCTGATAGGCAGGATTAGGGTGAGGATTTGATGGGGTAGCAAAGACAACATATGTTCTTGATGGATGGTAAAGGTGTCGAGCGAGAGGATAGCCTTGCATTTGTGTTAGAATTTGGGTGTGTTGGGGTAGTTGTTGTTGATGCAGTGGTTGTTGATAGAGAAGGCAAGATGATTGGTGTGGTGGAAACTGATGAGATTGTGTTGGTTGATGTGTATTGGTTTGCGTTTGCTGAGGGATCGATACTAAGATGCCTTGCGGTGCTTGTTGAGGCTGTGAAGTAGCCTATGTTGCCTGATGAGGAGGTTGTGTGGGAATGGCAGTATGTTGCATTGTTTGAGACAGAATGGTAGTATGCTGTGGTTTTTGAGAGAATATGGTGGTGTGTTGTGTCACATGTCAGTGAGGTGGTTGTGATGAAGTGGAATGTTGTGGGTTAACTAGAGGCTACTAGAATGTGGGGATGTTTCCTTGGGGCGACTGTTGAGATGTGAAAGGTGGTGACAATAAGTTGGATGTAAGTGTAGATCTAGGAGGTGGTGGTAGTGGAAGAAAAGGATTGCCCCCAGTGTTTACTGGTGGTTGACCTAGTTGATTAGGTGGAAGAGGTGGTGTAGATGGTATGGGGGGTTAGACCTTGTGTTGGTGTAATTAAAAGTGTTGTACCTTGTCCTAGGTCATGATTACACCTTAGTTAAGTTTACTTAGGGAACACATAGGAGGTAGTTGGATAATTTCCACTTTTGGTGGATTTATCATGTTATTACTTTATCACATCCACCTTTCGTGGACACACCATGTGATTACCTCTCCACCATTTGTGGTGATTATCACATTATCACTTTTCCACTTTAGGTGGAGTGATAGGATTTCATAGTTGTCTCATGTCATAAGATTATGACACTTGTCATAATATTATGCCCTTCTATGTTCTCACCTTGGCTATATAACCAAGGGGTCTCCTATGTACTTTTGGCACATTGTATTTTATTTGCATCATTGGAAGAATATAGTTTATTCTTGTAATATTGTTTCTATCTCTCTTATGCTTGTGTTTTCTATTAGGCCTCTATATCTTGGGTGGCTACCTTCATAGCCAATTCGTACATGGTATAAGAGCTATTGGAGTGCTTTTGGATTATCATTTTGGAGAGATTCTTGGAGGGTTCTATTTTTGGCCTTGTATTGCAGGTGCATTTTGGGAGCTTGTTGCATCAGATTTGAGCTCACCATTGCGTTCAGAGTGCTTGAGATGGTCAGATTTTCCTTTTGTTTCATCTCAGTTGGACATTAGAGGCTAAATCTACAAAGGGTTGAAGATTGGAGGTGGTTTCCAGATCTAGGAGCTAGCTACCACTTTAGAGCATTTTCAGCCAAAAAGGACATCACCATCGTGTCAAGAAGGGCCAAAAACCCTAAGATCGACTGCCAAATCGTCCAAATCAAAGTAGTTGTCCGGTGAGGAAATTTTTTTTGCCAAGGGAGCCGTACGGCCCCCCAGGGCATCATAATTTCATCAGTATGATTTTTTTTCAAAAAAAAATTTATTTTTCTGCGAAATTTATTTTATAAAAAATCATTGAAAAAAATTATATTCGCAGTTTTTTAAGTATTATTGTAAAGTTTTTTTTTTTTTTAAAAAGGAAAGAGCGGTTGCACAAGACGTTCGTGCGGTGCCACGTGGCTCCCAGGCATTCGCCCATGTTTTCCCTTGCAACCACCCACTGACGGCACAAAAACTGGCAACGACTTTCAAAATATGAGCAACAACAATAAATCCTGCAGACATTTCTACAAAATCCAGCTCTGTCAATCATAGGAATATTCCTTTAGAATATTCCACCTATAAAGATTCAACAAGAATATTCCGTGGCCGGAGATTCTCAGCAGATTCCACCACAAAAAAGATTCTGGTAGAATATTCCAACAGAGAAAGAATATTCTGGCAGGAAGGAGTGACGACATCTGTGACAGGCATACAGTCGTCAAATTTAAGCTTGTGAATTGATGATGTCATCACTGCGTCAATAATTTTTTGAAAAATTAGACCCCTTCTCCATTTGAGTTTTCAGTTTTGCAGTTCAACTTCTAAGGCTCATATCTTGGTTGTTTTGAGGCCTTTTTTGGTGCATTTTTTTTATTTGGGCTAATTTTTCGTGTACTTCGCAATGGTGCAATTATTTTTTTATTTTGGTGCATGGATTTTCTAGAAAATTCAATTTGTCACAGGTGTAGCTAAATTGTCACCGTTTTTACAACTTCCGAGGCTCCATTCAGGCTCATACGAACTCCTTTTCAGGTGCCATTTGTCTTGAAAGTGCATGATTTTTTCTAAACTTCATAGTGGTGCTATTAGTTTGTAGTGATTGTGATCATAAATTGTACTTTCAACATATGGTCTATTTTGGCCTATTTTGGCATTTGTAAAGCTAAGATCTCAGTTTGATCTTTTGTATTAGTCATTTGAGTCTATTGTAGCCTACTTAAGGCTATTGTAAAACATTGAAAATTAGAAGCCCACTTTGCTTGGCTTGCAAGTGGCCATTGTACACGCACTAAGTATAAAGTGCCAAATCGTCTTTTTAGGGGGGGTTCTTTGATTGAGTGAATTTGGGGGGGGGGGTGTCTTGTGTAATTGTGCCTTTGTCTCTATCTTGTTCTCTTTCATTTTTCTGCTATGGGTTCTCCTAAGTTTCCTTTGTTAACTCCACATAATTATGCTTCTTGGAAAATTGATGCTTGGAGTAAGTTAATGGAAAAAGGATTAACTCATTATATTGATGGAATTGTTGTTGCACCATCTGATCCTAAAGTTGATTCTATTGCTCATATGGATTGGCTCACTAAAAATACTATGGCTCTTGGAACTTTAAGGAAATATGTATCAAAAGATATCATCTTTCAAATTGAAAAGTGTAAAACAATCAAAGAGGCTTGGGAAAAGTTTGGTTAATTGTATGGCCAAGTTGATGAGATTAGAGGTTATTAGCTTGACAATGATCTCACAATGTTAGATCCCAAGAATTTTGATACAATCCAAGACTATGTCACTAAGGAAAATGAGCTAAGAGCACAACTTAAGGACTGTGGCATTGATAAGAAGGATGCACAGTTGGTCTACAATTTGTTGGGAAAGCTTCCATCAGAATATGCAACATTTGTTTCTAGCTTCCAAACCCATCGCTTGACAGTGGGTAGTTCTTTCACTATGCCATCATTTGATGCATTCACAGAAATGTTGATGTTAGAGCAAGCAAAGTTGACAAGCATGGGGATTCTCAAGTCTTCAAAGTCCAAAGCTTTGGTGGCTAATCAAGGGAATCAAGGGACTCAAGGAAAGGGTTCCAACAAGAAGCATAATCAATCTAAGCCAAAGAAAGAACAAGATAAAGCACAATCATCCTCTCCACAACAAGGGAATTATTCACCTTCTCCCAAGAAGGGAAATTCAAGCAAGAAGGAGAGACCAACTTGTTCATATTGCAAGAAGATTGGTCATGATGAGCATCATTGCCACACTAAGCAAATTGATGAGTTGGAAAACATCATCAAGAAGAACATCAATTTTCCATCTGCCTGCAAGAAGAAGGATTCATTTCCTTCCACTTCCTCACAATCAAGAGGAAAAGGGAAAGAATTTGTGGCTACTTCAGGTTCTTCACAACAATGGATACTTGACTTGAGTGCCACTCATCACATGGGTTCTACATGGAGCAATTTTCTTCTTTGCCTCACATCTTCATAGGAGATGATACTCAAGTGGAAGTTGAAGGCGAAGGTTCGGTTGCCATAAATAATGGAACATTTGAGAATATTCTTTATGTTCCTAACTTGAGTGCCAATCTTCTTTCAATCTACCAAATCACTCACTTTGGAGATGGCAAGAAAGTTGAGTTTCTACAAGATTCAGTTGTGGTAAAAAAACTTAAGGATGATGCCTTGGTAGCAGTGGGACAAGCTAATCATAACACATGACTTTACTCATTCTCCCACTTTGTGCCTAAGTCTCCTTCTACAACCTTGCTCACTCATTCAAATTCAGAAAGTAAGCTATGGCATGAGTGGTTTGGACATCTCAATTACTGCTATCTTCAACAACTTAGCTCCAAGGCTATGGTTATAGGACTCCCTCAAATAAACTTTTCTGAAGGTGTATGTTCAAATTGTTCCTTGGGTAAGCATCTAGAAGAGAAGTTTGAAAAAGTGAAGTCTTGGAGAGCTTTGGAAGTTCTTCAGTTGGTTCACAGTGATGTAGCAGGTCCATTTCCAGTACCATCATTTAGCAAGGCCCTCTATGTCCTCACCTTCATTGATGACTACTCCCGCTTCACATGGGTCTATTTTCTTGTTCATAAGAGTGAAGTGTTTGACATATTTCAAGCCTTCAAGGCTCATGTTGAGAAGCAATCAAGGAAGCAAATCAAGATTCTTTGCATAGACAATGGAAGGGAATATGTGAACAATAGACTTGAGGAATTTTGTACTCTTGAGGGAATTGATCTTCAACATTCAGTTGCATACACTCCACAGCAGAATGGTGTTGCTAAAACGAAGAATAGAACCCTTAAGCAGATGGCTAGCTGCATGATTCATGCTTGTTCTCTTGGTCCTCAATTTTGGGCAGAAGCTATCAGTTGTGCCACTCACATCCAAAATTGGGTTCCCTATAAGGCTTTGAAGGGTATAACTCCTTTTGAGGCTTGGTGTGGCAGAAAACTAGTTGTGAGACACTTCAGAGTTTTTGGTTGTCCAGCTTGGGCACGCATACCTTCGGAGAAGCACAAGGCATTAGAACCTCATAGTAGGCCTTGCATCTTTGTTGGATATCCTGAAGGTGTTAAGGCATATAGAATTTTGGATCCAGAGACACGTGAGCTATTCATTGAGAGGAGTGTTCACTTTGAGGAAATCTCTCCTAGCTTGGCCTCTAATCCTCCTCTTCCTTCCTTCATAGTGGAAAGTGATGATAGTGACTCAGATGATGATTCTCCCTCAACTCTGACTCACAGGATTACACCTTCGTAGGGTCCACTTGTAATTGAGAATCCTCATCCTTCATCTCCTACTAGACCTCGTTAGGCTTGACAGACTCTTGAGTCAGGAGGCTCTCTTGTTGGGGATCCTTTAGAGACTCAAAGGACTAGGTCACAACATTAGGATTTTCCACATGATTTTATTGCTAGTGCTTTAGATCCACAATCCTTTAAGGAGGCTTCAGGCATTCCTAAATGGGATTCAACAATGGAGGAAGAGTATAATTCTTTGATGAGGAACCACACATGGGATTTAGTTCCACTCCCTAAGGGGAGAAAGATGGTTCGATGTAAGTGGATCTATTAGACTAAGTATGCAGCAGATGGAAGTGTTGATAAATACAAGACTCGACTTGTGGAAAAAGGTTTCTCATAGGTTTCAGGTGTTGATTATACAAAGACCTTTGCACCTGTTGCTAAGATGAACTCCATTCACTTGACACTTGCTATTGTTGCAACTCATGGTTGGGCTATACATTAGATGGATGTGAAGAGTGCATTTCTTCACAGGGATCTTCATGAGGAGATTTACATGGAGCACCCACAGGGATTCATACATGATTCTTCTTTGATTTGCAAATTGAGGAAGTTTATCTATGGCCTCAAACAGGGCCCTAAGGCTTGGTATGCCAAGATGGATTCCTTTCTTCTCTCAACAGAATTCGCTAGGTGTCATTCAAATCTGGATGTCTACATTTTACGACAGGATGATTCTCACTTGCTACTTGTGCTCTATGTTGATGACTTGATCATTGCAGGGAGTACCTCATCCATCATTGGCAGTGTCAAATCTGCTTTGCAAGATAGATTTGTTATGACTGACTTGGGCCTTTTGCACTATTTTCTTGGGATTGAGATCACTTAGTCAGCTTCTGGGATCTCTCTTTCATAGCCCAAGTATGCTCTTGATCTTCTAGCTTAGTTTCACATGGTTGATTGTAAGCCTGCTCCAATTCCCTTTCCTTTAGGAGTCAAGCTTGAGGCTAAGTGTTCTACTCCACTTGTTGATGCCACTTTGTATCGATAGCTTGTTGGCAGTCTCATCTACTTGACTCACACACACCTTGATATCTCATTTGCAGTTGGCGTGGTTTCACGCTTTATGCAGGAACCACATGAGCTTCATTGGAAAGCAACCAAACGCATCTTGCATTACATACATGGTACACAGCATCATGTGATTCACTATGTAGCAGGTACATGACTTACCTTGGTGGGATATACAGATTTTGATTGGGTTGGCGATCTTGATGATTGTAAGTCCACTTCTGGCTACAACTTTCATCTTGGTTTTGGCCCCATTTGTTGGAAGAGTAAGAAGCAACATGCTATTGCTCTTTCTTCGACTGAGGCTGAGTATTGAGGGGTTGTTAATGCCACTACTGAGGCTATTTAGCTTCTGAATATTCTCACTAAGTTTGGCTTCACTATTCCACGCCCTATAGTCATCCATTGTGACAATCAGAGTGCCATCTAGATCTTGAAGAATCCAGTTCACCATCAGAGGACCAAACACATCGAGATTTATATGCACTACATTTTGGAGTTGATACAGGAGTAGGTCATTGATTTACAGTATTGTCCTACAACACAACAGGTTGCAGATATCTTCACCAAACCCTTCACTAAGAGTATCTATCATCATTTGTGAGCTCTCTTGGGGGTGCAGGATATTTCATTAGAGGAGGTCACTTGACTTCTTCATTCTCTTTTTTGGGGGTGGCTTTTTCCTGACTCGAGGTTTTGCCTTCTCATCTTTTTGAGTGTAGTTTTTGTTTCATCTCTCTTTTGGGGGGGAGTTTTTTCCCACGTGGTTTTCTCCTTTTCTCCGCTTTATGAGAGATTGCATTACATTTGTACATGGGTACCTAGCATGGCCTAGTAGCTAGGACCCATCTTGCATTGTTTGCATTTGTGTACATTCTCCCTAAGTTGTACTTAGGAGGGGTGTTGGTGTAATTAAAAGTGTTGTACCTTGTCCTAGGTCATGATTACACCTTAGTTAAGTTTACTTACAGACCACAGAAGAGGTAGTTGGAGAATTTCCACTTTTGGTGGACTTATCATGTTATTACTTTATCACATCCACCTTTTGTGGACACATCATGTGATTACCTCTCCACCTTTTGTGGTGATTATCACATTATCACTTTTCCACTTTAGGTGGAGTGATAGGTTTTTGTAGTTGTCTCATGTCATAAGATTATGACACTTGTCATAATATTATGCCCTTCTATGTTCTCACCTTGGCTATATAACCAAGGGGTCTCCTATGTACTTTTGGCACATTGTATTCTATTTGCATCATTGAAAAAATATAGTTTATTCTTGTCATATTGTTACTATCTCTCTTATGCTTGTGCTTTCTATTAGACCTCTAGATCTTGGGTGGCTACCTTCATAGCCAATTCTTGCACCTTGTGGGACATGCATGGCTGGTGGAGGTGGAAGATTCTGCGACATACCATAAGCAAGGGGATCATTAGGATCATGTGGTGCTCCCATGACTAGAATTGGAACCCAAGGGAGGTTTGCGACTTGATAGAGCACGACATTCCCAAACGTAGGCTGATACCAATTTTCCACAGGTGGACCCTCGAGGACATACAAATTTCCCAGAATGTTCTATGACTTCTAGGGGTCTTCAGACACTGGAGGGGGTGTGTTGACGTATTGGGATAGGTCAATGTCAGGTGCCAGTTTGAATCCCTTCAAGATTAAGGTGGTAAGGATTTTATCCCTACACTCATTAAGGAGATGATATGTCATTTGAACGTTGGCGAGATTACTAAGGTATTCGTCAACTGTGACTTCAGATTGATTGACCATGTTCTCGTCACTAGGTAGTGAAGTTTTTTGGACCTCGGTATTGGATTGAGACGAGCGACCATAATTAGGATCATGAGGGATATTAGGCTAGGTACCTTGACCTTGTTGTTCTACCATGAGTTTCTTTGCTTGTGATTGGGTAAGGGGCATGAAAATGCAAAACTACCAAGTGGACTAAGATGATGCTACATGCTAGGATGCACTTAAATGAAGGATCTAGATGCAGACTAAATGATTGATTGGATTGGATGAGGGATTGATTGATCAGATGATCAGATAGAGGATGCGATTGGATTCAATTAGATTGATTGATAAGATGAGATGATCGATATCATTGGATGATTGATTAGATAGGATGATGAAATGGATTCTAGACCAAGTTCATAGATCAAACTAGGTGACGTAAGGTGTTGACGATCAGATTAAAGAACGAAAAGGATGATTATGACACTGAATCCACCTCAAGATGTACAAAAGTAGATTGATTGGGTCACGGATGATTACTAACCTAGGAAAAATGACAATTCTAAGTGAGCATGAAGGATGGCGATCGAGATCAAGCACCTAAGCCAACTAGGATAAAGAATTCTGAAACTCAATCTAGGGGATCGGGGTTGATGAACTGATGATGGATATGCAATCTAGAGATGTTCTAAGATGCACCTATATGAAGTTGACTGATGAACAAATGACTTTTGGAAAATGTAGATGGACTAAAGTGATAATTTCAGGTGAACGAAGGATGATAGAAAAATTCAATCATGAAAAAGGACTCAAAAAATGACAAGCTTCCAATGGCACAAAGGATTCACTCTTTGGAATTTGTATGGGAAATAGATAAGCCTTTGTGTCAAGCAAATTAGTTTCTCTAGGTCACAACTTCGCCTATCTAAAGGGAGAAAAATTGCCTCTATTATGAGCAAATTCACCTATCTGGGGAAATAAAATTCACCTAAGTCTGGGATGACATAAGAAATAGGCAAATTTGCTAAGAAAATTTTCCTATCTGATAGCAGGTTGGCCCAAACACTAACGGGATCGCCCAAACTCTAACAGGTTCGCCTCTCCGGGGAGCAGGATTGCCTAAACCTCAAAAGACCTCAGGGAAATGGGAAGACTTGATTTGCAAACTCACCTAACGGGATGAAAAACTCGCCTATTTCTTGAATGGTATGGATAGGGAATAGACTCGCCTAAAAATGGGATTCACTTATTCAACAAATAGATTCTCCTAAATCTTGACTCAGATAGAAAAAAGACTCGAATGGGAAGCAAGATTTCCTTTGTGGAGAGAAAATTTTCCCAAGGAGGTGGAAAATTTGCCTATCCTAAAGAATGGGTGAATTTGACAGATAAGAGGATGGATGGGTAGACTCAGATTAACATCAGGTTTGCCCCAGAAGAGGGAAAATTCACCTAGTTTTAAAAATGGGTGAATTTGATGGATGATGACTGATGGGGTGACTCAGACTGGAAATGAGATCACCCTTGTGGACAACAGATTAGCACTAGGAGGTGGAATATTTTCTTATTGTGTGGAAAATGGGCGAATTCGACGAATGATGAAGAATTGGCGAAAACAGGGTCGCCTAAAAAGTGACCCACAAGCAAATTTGCCTTTGACAAAGGTGAACTTGCCTAACGAGATGACCTAGACTGGACTTTGACACAAAATCACCCTTTTGCAAGGCAATCACCTGTCTATAGTGCAAAATCACTTGTCTATAGTGCAAATTCACCTCTATAAGGGGAAAATTCACCTCTATAAGTAGGGGCTGATTGTGGGAAAGGACAACAAGCACAACAAGCAACAAACAAAAGGCTAGATTGACTCAACTAAAAATAAAAACATTGGTATCGCACAGTGAAGACACGCTAGGCAACACAACCCTAAAAGTAGTCATAAGGGTTTACAAACTTGATGTAGGCCCACCACCTTGAGTGGACAACCCAAGGTTATACTCTGTGATACTGGGGTAGTTCTCTAGATCACCCTTTCTCACAAAGGTAGATAACTAGTGTTCCAGTGGCACAGGGTCATCAATAGATGCCACAGGCTCACCTTCACACTCTCTTAAGGACTATTGTAGTCCACCATGAGGATTTCTATTTCAACCCAAGGGAGTATGTGGTGAGTAACTTCGGGGTATGGTGTGCATCCCCTGCACTACACCAAGCCGCAACTAAAACACAGTTCTTTATCTAGGCTGAACAAGGCTATCTCATGAGTCCCTTATATACGTAAGGTATATGGGGCACAACCATGAACACTGGCCCACCACAAGCGTGAGTCAGAAGCCCCAAAGAGGTATTGGAAACTCAAACCAACTCTGCACATCTTATCTAGGTATCACCCTAGCTTCGATGCTTCGCTAAACACGAAGTGACTGAATTAGGGTACACCTTTAGCTCTCCCCCCTTTATATACCCCGTTGATAACACGTGGTTGGAATTGTCCCATGGGTGGTGAAATCCCATAAAGGTCCCACTAAAGGAAGAAGATACTAGACGCTCCGGCTAGTCCCTAGGCTCACATGTAGTGCAAGGGAAGAGCTTAGATGCACTAGTACCTCCTAGGTAGACTGGACTGGACTAGAGTAAATTGTGATTTCTCGTCACACCAGATCCTCTGAAGGTGCAAGGGGATTGGATACATCAAAAGTCTACTCTCAAACACAACAAACAAAGTATATTGACCCTTTAATTAAAACTACGTGTGCCTAGCTAGTATGAAAAACAACAGACAAACTAACTAAAAGGTTTTCAACTGATCGTCCTGCAGAAGATGCGTCAATAATTTAATACCATCAATCTTGGATGAATGAAGACAAGCTGCACAAATTGTCAGTAAAAACCAAGCACACTCACAAACAGACGAGTTAGCAAATTAGTACATGAAACTGAAACCAAAATGATGCTAAAAATTGAAAAATTAAAGTTTCGGGTTTACCTCAAATTTGCTTATGTATGAGGAAAATTTGTGTGTTCTGATGAGAAAATTTTCCCCTATGCAGTGCAAATTCACTTATTCTAAGAGGATAGGCGAATTCGCTTTTGCCTTTGTAACTTGAGAACTCTCGCCTGTTCCTAGAGATCACTGTAAATTCACCCCCGCTTTGAGCAAATTTTCCCCTAATGTCAATCTCACCCCTTTTCACAAAAGGGAAATTTTTGTTTTTGCCTTTGCTAGATGTGAATTAGTCTCTATGACTGGCAAATTCACCCCTAATTGCAAGTCTCCTTTTTTCTGATTGTAGATTCGCCTCTATAAGGTGCAAATTCGCCTGTTAGGGCGGATTCACCCTTGCGTGTAAAAGCTGAACTTGCAAAATTCAAACAACAACAAACATGAAAGGATAGACCTGTGATGTGGGTCCCATCGGGCGTGCCATAAATGTGTGCAGGTGAAACTCCTAGTTTAAAATGCAAAAAAAAAAGAATGCAAACAAGGAAATACACAAACAACACCTCAACGATTAGCCTAGTTGAACTTGAACAAAATGAAATACCAAAGGAAGTATGTTACCTTGCCCAAGTTGATGAGTTGGTTGGACAAGTTGATTTGTTTGATTGTGTGCTCCTTTGGATGGCAAATAGCATAAAACCTAATGCAAAATGATGAGGATGAGATGGGAATGCAATGATGCAAGTGGGTATTTGGATGGATGTACAATGTGGATGCAAATGGAGTTGCAACAATGGAGGTTATGGCTTGGTTTTGGATGCTTGAAAGTTGGAGTGCAAGATTGTGTGCTTGATTGAATGATCGTAAATGAGGCCAAAATCCTCTAATTTTAGGGGAAATGCCTATAGAGAATGGAGGCCTAAGATTCAACCACCATGGACAAGATCAAGGGCCAGGGTGATTTGAAGACTCACAAGCCCTCACATCTTGCCATGTGTCCAATGAGGTGTCAAAAGGGAGGTGAGGTGGAGGTACCTCATGGTACCTTGGGATTGGGACAAAATCTCCTCATAAAGGAGGTCCTTGTCGCTATATGGGTGATGTGAGGGAAGAGGAGAGGAATTAAAAATTCCTAAAAGACATGAGGAGAATAAATGTGAATTTTAAATTCACATGGGGGAATCGGTTGCCTTCTCCAAAAGGAGAAAGCAATTAATGAAGGTTGACTTAGGTGTATGCCATAAATGGCATAAGGATTAGGTTGACCTAATCATGTAACTAAAGCTGTGCAAACAAGGGATTAAGCTGATTAATGAAGGATTAAGGCAAGTGGAGAATTATGGAGGATTTGACACTAATCCTGATTGAGGGTGTGCACATATTAATCATGGATTGATCAAATTAATCCAGATTAGATGGGGATTATGGAGGATGGGACAAGGAGAGAGAAAAAGGTGAATTTAAAATTGATTTAAATTCATAAAGCCAAATGAATAAATTAAATAAATTAATGTATTTATTTAATTTAGAGAAGAAAAAGGGACAAAAAAATAAAGTATTTAATTAAATACCTTAGGAACATTCAAAAAAAGGGAATATTAATTAAATAAATTATTTAATTAATGCAAATGAGGGATGCAGAATAGAGGAATAATAGGGGATGAATTTGACCATATGGGGGTGGTCAAATTTAGATGTCTATAATAAGATACAACAATATCTTGCCTTGGGCTTATAATTTTAATAATTGATTTAAACAAAGACAAAAGAGAAAGGAAACATACCCATTTAACCCATTTTTTTATTTTTTTGAGCTTCTACATTTGAATAATTTATTAAAATTCCATATAGTTTAGAATTCTAAATATTGAGAGTGTCATGAGAATATTTAATTTAACACACTAATCAATTCAACTAGTTAATTTGTATTATGATTGACATGGATTAATTTGGGTTCTAACAAATTTGTTGATCTCATTCTAATTATTATTGCAATTGATATCAATAATTGTTTCTATAAAGAATGTATTTAATTTTAGTTGCTCATTAGTTTAAAAAAAATAGGAATCTTTAGAAAATTCAATTCTAGTAAAAAAAAGGTAGAAGAGTTCTATTTATTTATTTACTAGGTCTCATTTGATTAAAATAGAGGGATTATAGGGTTATTTGTTACTTTAATAACAATATCTTGTTAAGTTGTGATTTAAATTGGGGTACCCAACCTCATGGTATTTCCCTACCTAAGGTGCTAATTCCTCCTTAGTTTAAGTATATTTAAGTTAAATATTTTTCTGTATATATGTATAATTTAATACTTTTCTAATGAGTTGAGAATTCATTGATGACAACACTTAGATCTTAGGGTTTGTTGGAACCCTAATCCAAACAATTATATGAGAGAAAAAGAAGTTCTTGTTTTCTCATTCTCTCTCTAACTTATTTTGTAGGCTAGATAAGAAAGGTTTCATGAATGTTTGAATGAAAGATTTCAACCATCTCCAACTTCTTTCTTTATTAACTTATTAATCTTGTATATTCGTAGAATTGCACATGCATTTTGTTGTTCTCCATACTTTTATATTCACCATACAATTACTCAAAACCTTCTTTAGTTGTATATTTATACATAGTCACAAATTCATATATAAGTAGAAAGAAAAAAATATATGAAGAGGGTCAAGAATAGAGAGGTGTTATCACATTTGTATATATATATATATACACACACCTCACTATATGTAGGGTTCAACCCAACACAACGACATCCTCTTTCATTTATTATTATTATTTTTAATTAATTAATTAATTAACTAATTATTATTATTTTTTTATAATAATTCATTTTTTTATTCTATTTATTATTATCATTGTTATTTGGTAAATATTCTACAAAAGAAAGTAAAACTCTTAATTAAATAGCTTATATTTCTTTATATAATTATTTTAGCATTTTATTTTCTTGATATTCATGCATAGAAAACATGTTTATAGTCTTACATAAATGTAATCTATGATTTTATATAGCTATATGTGTAAATGTTTAAATATTTTATATATAACAATAGATAGAAATACTCTTTTATCTATATATTTTGTATACATGATTTAATATGTTATTTCTCCTTCTATTTATATGAACTCAAGTTACCTCCACAACTGAGATGTGGTTTCTCGAAATAGACAATCTTGCTAGAGCATTTTATGTATAAACTAGCTAAAAAGATTTTTTTTTTTTGCATACATGTATACCAAATCATTTGCAACTACGATCTCTATTACATTCTGATTGATATCTCTACCCTATATTAGCAAATCGATAGCAGTTTCAAGAATAGTATCAACCATTGACCGCTTCCCAATTTCAGTCCAAACCTTGATCGCCCATGGCCAAGGAAACACAACCCAACTCCAAAGATGAAAAAGGTTCCAAGTTCCAACACACACACACACACACATATAAGAAATAATAGTGACATTGTATATTAATAAATAATAATAAAGTTGTTGGCTTTTCTAATGGTATATATATATAAGAAATAATAGTGACATTGTATATTAATAAATAATAATAAAGTTGTTGGCTTTTCTAATGGTTTACAAATTAGTTTTTGAAGTAGGTTTGGAAACCTTTCTTTTTTACAAAGGTAAAACAACAATCTTAACCACTTGATAAATTTTAATCATATTAACATTCGATTTAACTCCACAATTTTAAAAATTCAATAACTACAATAAATTTGTAATATAATATAATATATATTATATTTATAGTGTCGCAAACAAACAATTGTTGTTCTTTCTTTATTTCTTCTTCTATCATTACTATTCATTAGTCTATGCCATGACTCTCTAACTTTGTACTTTTATGAAATTGACCACTATTTTGAAATATATACATTCTTGTTTATGAAAATAAATTGATATTACTACACCGACCATTACTATTAAAATACTCTGCACAATAACATTATATATAGGGGAGAGGGCCCAATAGTCGTGCACCCAAACTTCGGGCTTCTAATTATCCTACGTCGAAATTTCAAATCACTCCCAATTTTTTACAGCAGCTTACTTGGCAAGTTCTCTGCTTATAACTAAGGTTTAAGGGCCACATCATCAAATATGATGCCACATCAGCATGCGTTTTTGTCAAGGTGTCCAAAAAGGCCCCAAAAAATAGTGAGACCAATTCTCGTGCATTACATCATGAGTAGTTGAGCGCTGATGTGGTATCACATGATTGGTTGCTTTTTAGATCAAAAGCATACATTTTGTTTAATTATGGGTAGTCAAATCACAACTATTGGACATTATATAAACGACTATTAGGTATTATATTTACGATTGGGTGCGCCACTATTGGACCCCGCACAACTATTGGGCCCTCTCCCCTAAATATAATAAAAATAACCCATTTTCTTTTATACAGTATCCACAATCCATTAAAATGATTTCTTGCAACTACCTATAGCATAGATGGTGTTTTTACAGTGATTAATCCGTGCTCTTACGGCCAATCACAATTCAGATTTTTTGGGAGATCTGTTTTAATGCTCATGTTCAGTGAAAGAAAAATGCACGTTTTTCTAGAGCTATAAATTATTAAAAATGTTTTCCCGCGACGTCATTGGGTCTGGTTTTGGTAGTGGCAGATCGTAGGAAGAAGACGCGAGTTACTAGGTGTATTAAGGCGAAGTCGTATGACGCATGGCCTGCAAAATCTTCGAATGAGAAGCAGTAACCCTGCACGCCATGTGGATGCATTTTCTAATGTGTGGTTTTGCATGGAGCCGGTGCAGCAAACAGGTACAAGTAGCGACCAATTTGGTCAGTTGGGCGAGTTAGGATTTCTAGTGTGTTGACAAGCTTACATATTGGCAGTCTCTGCATGCAGGGATTTTGTGACAGGCAATATATGGACACTTGTTACTGGACATGTGAGGGTATTCGATGGCAGTATAAAAGTTGGCATATGCAGATAATAAAATTTGTTCCTCTAAAATATTCTGGAGCGCAATCTGGTAAAGTTTTTGTGTTTTTATTGTTGGCTTTTTCTGTTATGCTAGGAAAAGGGCTTCCAATCTTAGTGTTTGACTGTGACTGTTTCAGGTTTTATATTTGTACAGTAGTAACCGAATTTGGCTTTATACCTGCCTGCACATTCTTCCAAACAGTTTCGCAGACCCATCAAAACATCCATTCTGTGCATATGCCGATACCATTGCATTTCAGGACAGCTTATTTCTCTCTAACATCAATCTCGGCGTAGATTGACTGAACGCAGCCGGCAGAAGACTTGTACTCGTTTCACTCCATCCATCAATTAGCTCGAATGAATGGGATGGGTGGCTCAAGGTAAAAGAGGACATAGGAAGTGTTCCCCCACCCCGGCACTTTTGTTGATAGTAGGGACCCTGTGGCTACTCACTCGCGACGTTAGTAGTTATAGTAGGGGCTTCCAGAGTATCTTCTTGCCTGCCCCGCCCCTGTAGACAGTACGGCTTTGGCATGCATCCGAATGGCCCGGTAGCTGACTGTATACGGTACTTAGCCCTTGCAATCTGTACGGCGGCGTCAAGCCACCCATTATTTAAATACCCATAAATTAGACTAATCGACGAAGCCTCATTTCGGTTAGCCATTTTGTGTAGCTCATGTTAATATTACACACTGAAAATCTGTATGGTTGCCAAGGTAATAATAGAAGAGGTGTCTAATCCTGTTGCCCCAGCTTGTCACTCACATATTTTACTGTATGTGCATGAAGAGAGGGGCCTCTGAGTGTTAATTTTGATCTTCTGCAATTATAATTGGTGTTGTCCTTTATTGTGAAAAGCAATGTTGCTTGTTTGCATTTGGGGGTTGAAGTGTGTTTGCTCAAGGCTGCGTGGAGTTGGTCGCCTGTTCATTTGGGCCACACTCCAGGTTCTGCATCACCCCTCTTACCTCACAATGTAACAAGCTAAAAGACACTTAAATAAAAATATTTAGTTTATCCATGGAAAGTTCACGGCATTGAAAGTGCCAAATCAATCGTACAAATATGACTTGAATCTGCAAAGTAAAATGTAAATGTAGATTCTTACTGAAGAGCTTAAACAGCCTTGTGGTTGTTTAGATGGGGAGAAGGCTCCACGTAAAATACTAAGACGCCTAGACTTATCAATATATACCTTTTTTTCCTTTCAAACAACGGAAAAATAAGCCTGCTTTGTTACAAAGGTTTATAGGAACATAATATTTTCTTTCCTAATGTCAAATTTTTGGAGAGAAAAACATACAAGCAAAGCCTAAGTTCGATTCCCAAGTCCAATACATAAGGGAATTTAGAATTACCTGCGGCTAGAAAATTGAAACAACCTCTGAAAAAATAGATTTAGTAAAACAGGAAAATTCAA
This sequence comes from Sequoia sempervirens, assembly GCA_007258455.2. Taxonomy (NCBI): domain Eukaryota; kingdom Viridiplantae; phylum Streptophyta; class Pinopsida; order Cupressales; family Cupressaceae; genus Sequoia; species Sequoia sempervirens. The sequence continues at coordinate 159,890 of VDFB02069491.1, forward strand.
GGCTTGCAGGGGACAAATTCCTCGTATATTTGGAAAATTGCTTCTGCTTCAAATAAACTAACGCTGCGCTTGTTAACAGTGCTTTGGTCTGCTCACTGCATCCATAACATTAAGTCCCAATAAAAACTTCAATCCTTTTCATGTTCAATTATGAAATTCCAACAAAACTTCGATTTCTTTCTGTCAAATGCAAATTAATGATAGCATTGGAAGGACATTCCTAAGACCATAAAACAATATGAAAATTGAAATACAATAAATCTGCCTTCTAAAAATAGAGTATTAATAAAATGTTCTATGATCTTTTGATTTGCATTTTGCATACAACTATAAATTTAGAAGAAAGTGTCTATATTTTATTGTGAAATGCAGAACATTTCTAACTCTGGGGGAAAAACATTGAAAATCTGTCAGTTGACTCAGTTCTATACAGATAATAATAATTACCAAAAGCTTCTATTTTTGTTGTCAAAATACATACACATATTTTCCCATCAAATTTAACAAACATTTATAACTAGAAGACCTTTCCTTTTAAAATTGCCTAAAGTGACTCAAAGTTCCTGCAATAACATACTGTACAGGATGGTGTACATGCACTCCAAGCTGTATGAAATGCAATCCAAGGTGTACATGCACTCCAAGGTCTATGAAATGCAATCCAAGCTCACTAGAATCATTGCACGTTTGGAAAATTTGGCTACTTTTGTGAACACCTTTCCTTTTCTTGATGTACATACTATGTTAAATTTCAAAAATTGTGTCAAACATAAATGCACACAGGCACAATTTAACATTGATATAGATTTGACGATCTATAGTTTTCGCAACATATATTTCAAAAAACAATCATTTGTTGGAAGAAACGAGCTATAACATAAGGACTTGTAGCTATAGTGGCAAGGTAGCCTAACTTACAGTCATGTCATGGATAGCTCTTAGGATGAAGTCTCTACATAAAGCACTGTGGAAGAAAACAAGCCATACCTCAAATTACAAAGAACTAGTAGTTATGGTGGTCTTCTAGTGTATCCAATACAATCATGGGAAAGCTTTTGGATACTTTCTTTGCCAGCCCCCAAAGCACAAAGCAAGCAAACAAGCCATGCCTCACCTATAATTCACGTTATACATTTCCAAAAATTGTAATGTCCCTCTCTTGGTTTGCCCTAGAATTTGCCTACTGATCACAAATTGCAGCAAATTAGGGTTAGGGGCTCGTCTTACCAAATAAATATCTCTTTAATGATGCAATTCTGGGTATATATATATATATATATATATATCTCTATATGCTTACTTATTAGAGTTAGGTAATTACATCACAACCATAGATTATCATTAATGCAAGCAAGCTAGGATTTGGGAGAAGGGACATGATGGGTCCGCCTGAAGCCATTTCTACACCAAGTCTAAGAGGGTGTCTACCACAACCCTCTCACTTGGTGGCTTGTATTTGCTTTCCCCATCAATGTCTCAACCCCCTAAAGACACTTGCCATCTTGTGGAATTGGGTGGGGGTCATAAGTGGGTTACTTAGCTCTTTGCGTAAGTGCCCTATGATCCTAGTAGATTGCATCGGTCATGAGTGCTAGGTATTTTCTCTTGTTTGTTGATGATTTCAGTAGGGAAATGTGGGTTTTTTCTTCAAAGCAAAATCAGATGTGTTTAATGAATTCCAAAAGTTTAAAGCATTAGTTGAAAAAGAGTCAGGATGTCTAAGGATGTCTAATCATTACACTTCCATTAGATAATGGGGGTGAGTTCTGTTCCAACAAATTCACCAACTTCTGTGCTATACACGGTATCAAGCGTTAGCTTACCACACCCTACCCCTCAGCAGAATGGTGTTGTTGAGAGGAGGAATCATGCTATTACGGAAATGGCTTGTTGTATGTTGGAGAATAGAAATGTTCCAAAGAAATTTTGGGTTGAAGCAATGTATACTGTAGTATACCTTCTTAACAAGTCTCCCACATAGGTTGTCAAGAGGATGACCCCAGAGGAAGAATAGTCTGGAAGGAAACCAAGAGTCATCCATCTCAAGGTTTTTGGTTCTACTACATATGTTTGGATTCTAGATGCAAAGAGGACCAAATTGGATTCCAAAAGCCAAAGTTGATGCTTACAGGATACAATGGCAATCATAAGGCCTGTCAGCTGATTGATGTGGACATTGATTGTCTAACATTCAACCGGGATGTTTTTGATGAAGGTGGGCCTTTTCAACTCTCTTTTTCCATCAGGAGTCTCGACGATTAGCCTCTGCAGCCTTTAGATTTGGGTGTTAGGCTTCCATTAGCTCCACTTGAAGATAAGGATTTTGTTGATTCTGAACTTGTGGAATCTCCAAGGCATGACCCTATACCAACAAATTTCCCTCAAGACAACCTGGACCAACATCTAGACAATTTCATTCTAGGCAGCCCAAGTCATGATCATCGTGATTTGGAAGAAGATGCATCTACTCTCCGGCCCAAGTGGTGGGAGAAGCTCATTAGTGATGTTCGAGACAATGAACTTATTGAGGGTAGATCATCTAGAGGCAAGAACAAGCAAAGTACAGTGAATTTTGCTCTTATGGCTATCATTCAGAGTGTTTATGAGCCCCATGACTATTCAAAGGCGAAAAGTAAACCTGAATGGGAAAAGGCTATGGAATTTGAACATCATAGTCTTTACAATACTTGGGTTTCGTTAGATCTTCCACTAGGGAAGAGATCCATTGGCTGCAAATGGGTCTACAAAGTGAAATACAAAGCTGATGGAACACTTGATAAATACAAAGCTCGATTGGTGGTTAAAGGGTTCTCGCAGAGAGAGGCATTGACTATGAGGAGACCTATGCACCTATAACAAAGATGAGTACCATTGGCTTGTCCTAGCCATTGCATCATAGTTTGGTTGGAAGGTCCATCAAATGGATGTGAAGAATGCCTTCCTCAATGGAGATTTGGAGGAAGAGGGTCTACATGACGCAGCCTCAAGGTTTCAAAGTTATAGGCAAAGAGCACCGGTTATGCTGACTAGTGAAGGCTCTTTATGGCCTAAAGTAGGCCCCCAAGGCATGGTACATAAAGATTAACAAGTATTTGGTTGCACAAGGTTTTCAGAGGAGTCCCTCAGATTCCAATTTATATGTCAAGAGCATTGGCAATGATATCATTCTTCTTGTCATCTATGTGGATGATATCATCATTACTGGTAGTGGGGTACATTTGCTTGAGCAAATCAAATTGAATTTGTGTTAGGTGTTTGATATGATAGATTTGGGTATTCTCCATTATTATCTTGGTGTAGAAGTTTGGCAGACAGGTGGCAGTATTTTCATTTCTTAGTCTAAATATACCAGGAGTTTGCTAGAAAAGTTTAGGATGACAGGTTGCAAAATCTCATCTACAACCATGGAGAAAGGGTTGAAACTTTCAGCCAAATCAGACTCACTAGTGGTCAATGAGTCAGCTTTTAGGCAACTAGTTAGCAGCCTCATCTATCTTACAACAACTAGACCTAATCTAAGTTATGCTGTGAGTTACATCTCTCGTTTCATGATTGCCCCTAAGGCTGAATATTCGGTTGCAGTGAAGTGAGTACATAGATATGTGAAAGGGACACCTGACTTTGGCATTTTGTATAGCAGAAGCAAAGATCTTAGGCTGGTTGGTTTTATAGATTCAGATTGGGCAGGTTCTATTAATGATAGGAAGTCTACTTCTGGATATGTTTTCAATCTTGGTATGGGTGCAGTCACATGCACTAGCAAGAAGCAACAGGTAGTAGCTCTTTCCTCGATAATAGAGTATCGGGGAACTGTTAAAATAGCATGTGAGGCAGTATGGTTTTAGAGGATGCTTTCTGACATGAAAATGTTTGAAGCAAGGCCTTCACCCTTGTTTTGTGACAACCAAGGGGTGCTAAAGCTTGCCAAAAATCTAGTCTTCCACGAGCTCATAAAACATGTACAACTTCATTGTCATTTCATGTGACAGCTTGTTGAAGATGGTTTCATGATGTTGCAGTATGTTCCAACCTAAGTTGCCGGTTCGGGTACAGGACCGGGCACGGGTACGGGATATGGGTAATATACAAAATTGTAAATACATTTGATAGTATGATATAGTATATTTCATCATTCATCAGTCATCAATTCATCATTGAATCATTGATCAATGGTAGCGATAAAGATAAATGCCAATTGATAGTTCAAAATTTCAATATTATGTCATATATCATATATGTCTAAAGTCACGATTCAAATGAAGATCATTACAATTACAAACTTACAATGATAATCTGGATCTAACGATAAATCATCTAGTTATTACAATATTGGATTAATGTCAATGTTTATACTGAAATAAATATTTTATAAATCCACTAAATTGACAAGCAACATTTAAGAAGCTGATAATGAAATAATACCTTTGAAATTAATTTGAAACCCAAGCTAAAACAGATCACAAACTACTGCAAGAAAAAAGGATGATTCAAATTAACATTTTTTGCTTGCACCCTAGGAGCGCCCTGGGAGTGCCTGGGAGCGCCCAACAAGGACCCACAAAGAACTTGGGGCTGCCAAGGCGCTCCCAGGCACTCCCTAGCAAGGACCCATGTCCAAATGCTCCAGGAGCAGGCATGCCGGGCAAAAATGAAGAACCCGGTAACATAGGTTCCAACTAAAGATCAGATTGCAAACATTCTTACCATCCCTATGTTTGGACAAATTTGTAAAATTTAGGGGCAAACTTGGTGTAGTTAGTAGAATGACCATTAAGGGAGGGTATTAAAGTAATATTGTTATATTTAGCGTGTAATGGTCATCTTAGTCATTTAGTTAGTTTTAGTAACTTTCTTTTATTGCTTTTGTTATTGATCGTTTCAGTTTTAAAAACATCATTTGTAAGTGCTTATTTAAGGATTTTTCCTCTTCTTTGTAATTCAATCAATTACCATTTCATCCGAACCTCTATACATGTTGCAGCTTTGCACACAACAAACTCGTTGTGTATTTGAAGGGGATGAACTTCTTGTATATGGCCTCACATCTAATAAGTACATCAATGTTCAAAGTAAATTAGAAATTGTACATTTGGACCTTGTGGACCATAATGGGCAAATGATAATAACTGTCAACATTAGCAACAATTTGATAGATACTATGTCAATTGGGTCCAACAATTGCATTACCAACTTTTTAATCAAAAGCAAAACACAGCATGAAAGAGGTGATGCAAACTGTTTTTAATTAAAAGCAAAATATAGTATGAAAGAGGTGGTGCAAATTGTTGCCTTGTCTTGATCCCTAAAAGCATGGTTGAGAGTGTGCCCATTATTTGCAATCAACATAGGTTAGCCCTTGATTTAACTATCTTCCATTGTAAAGCACATTTTGCATTGTTTATGTAAGAAACCCACATTTTCAATCATCCACAAATTGGATGAATGTCCATGGAACTGCAGTTTCTATGGTATTTTGTACCGTGCTTTTGTTGTTATAACATTGAGATGTACGTGCCCAAGTTTTAAAAGAAGTCTCTGTGCCATTTTCAACCTTGCATGGTTTCCCGTTCCAGTTCACTGTGAATTTTATAATAATGATGTACAAGACCAAGTTTAATAAATATTTTGTAAGGGACCTGTTCAACCATAAAAAGATTCCTGAATGCTGATGTCTAGCATATTGTGTGAGTAGGACATAGGAAAAAGCACAATTTGCATTGTTTTTTTATCAAAACAAGTTTTGTTAATCAAAAACACATTTTTAATCACCCATATATTGCATGAATTTCCTCATAGTGACATTTAGTGAAGCTTTGTTACTGTTATTCCAACATTGACATCTGGCTGCCCAACTTAATCTCATAGTGATAGATAAGCCTAAGCTTAATATAAAATTTCTCTGTGGACCTTTGAGCCTGTGCATTGGATGGTTTTCCCTTTTTGCGAGATGTTAATTGCAACTCACAGATTCATGTTTTGATGAACTGAACAGGACGAGGAAAATGTTTGCAGTGCTGGAGGACTTCGGCAACAGAATAGGAATGCTCATTGTCACGGGGAAAATCTAGAATATGCATCAGAAATCGGGTATTGTGTGGAGAGTAAACAGCTAAGCCCAGTTTGCATTCTAGAAATTCTCTTTGAAGAAGAAGCTTGATCATTTTGTCCAAGTGCTGCCCTCATAGAGAGTAAGTTTTTATTAATCTTTTCCTATTGGTCTACCCTTTTATATTAATGCTTAAGTTATATAGTCTGGACTTTACCGGATCAGTTATTAACTTGATCTTAAGGTCATTTTAGTTTCTTTCTTACTTCTTGCTTGTGTAAATGTAAATTATTTATAAATACAAGATCCCTGAATTTTTTTTGGTTGCTTGTAATGACAGTGACTGAGCATCATTTGCTTCACAGCCTTCTCAGAGTATACATAAAATTTGAATTTTAGTCTTTGGAATCAAGACAACATTGATGACGTTCAAATATGGGTATTGCTTTAATCTTTGATTTGCTAGTTGTTAATTATTGTTATGGAGGCTTGCACTATACTAAAAATTTTAAGTGCACAGGGAAAAATGAGTTAATCTTATAAATTGATACAACTGTTTCTCACTATAATATAGACATTTTTTAAGAAAAGATATGATAACAAAAGTAGCACAACATATTCAATGGGTTTTATTGTTTCTTTACATGTAAATGGGAATGAAAATCCAATAGATATCTGTTTGGGCAATTTATATACATTTGAGGAAAGGATCACATACTTTTTAATACATTTGGTGTTTCCGGCTTCTGCCATGCATCGTTATGTAATATCATTTTACTCATGAAATATTTTTAATGAAGATTAAATACTTTTTCATGTCTTATATCTCATCTTGCATCAAAACCAATGCAAACCTACATGTACATATGAACAGCTCAAACAAATTTTTTTCTACAAAACTGTCATTTTTTCTTTGTTCTTGCCACTCAAACAATACAACAAATGCAATTGTACATGAAATTTTAGATGCCTCACACACAACAATCAATGCTCAAGTGGTCTTGTAAAGGAAATATAGAATGAAATGTCTTAGATTGAAACATTCGCAATCCATGAAAGCTCATCTGAGACGGCACTGATAAAAGTGATGATTTGACATGTAGAGAACGGAACTGACAATAATTATTGGTGTTGGATGATAATCTACAATTGTAAATATTTTTTCTGTCTTCACCAATGGTTTGACATACATGGAAGGAAACTGACAAGTATTATTGGTATTTGGTGAGGATCTACAATTGTAAATATTTTCTCTTCAGCATTGAAGGGTAGTTTGTCTGAGCTTAAATTTCGCTCCCTATGAGATGAAAATTTAATTCATTTCTTCTAGAGGAATGTACTACCCAGCTGTATGAACAGAAAGGATTACAAATTCAATATTCACCACTGCTCAACAGGTCAGCATAATTGATTTGATTCTCTCATCTATACTCAATGTTTACTCTGCTAGTTAGTGGATTCCTCTAAAAGAAAATGACTTAAATTTTCATATTGTAGGAACTAGGAAGCAAAAACCCTGCTCTAATAAACTGCCCTTCAATGGTGAAGAGAAACAATGCATTTGCAATTGTTAATTCTCATCTAACACCAAAATACTGATCAATTTTCTTCCATACATGTCAAACCATTGTCGTTATCAGTGCCATCTAAAGTGAGTTTTCATAGACTGGGAATGTTTCAACCTAAGACATTTGACTCTATACTTCCTTGCTTCAGCTGCAACTACAACTTTGCTGTTTGGTTGAACTACTTGGTTATCAAAACTAATGGACATATTATCAAACAAGTCTTCAACATCTTCTGCAAGGATGTTTAAATGCAGAAGAGCAAAAGCATGCGACGAAGACATCATGGGCACTAAATGAATCTTGTTTTAGAGATTCAAAAATCCGACTTATTTGATTAGAATGCAAAATGCTTTCGGCAGTTGAATCCCAATCCATTAAAAATAGGTAGGAATCCTGCCCCTCACCTTTATAACAGTTGACTGAAAACTCCATAACTGTCCACATCATCTCTGCATGGAGGGACTGCTAGTATTTAAACTTATAGAGCTATTCTTTGCACCTGGGCACCTTCTTTTCCTACCCGACCCTTCTTCCTACCCACCTCGGAGTTCGGTGTGGAGGGGTTCAAGGAGGAGTGCCACCCTATTGTGTTACCCTGATGTTCTGGTCTCAACTTCTCAACCTGGGCTACCCCCGGGTATAGAGTGGGGTATGGATACATATTAACTCTTGATGGCTGTCAGAAATAAATGATCAAAATTATAATACCAGATAGCTGCATTTTGTTCCTCCCATGGAACTATAACATCGATAGTGTTTTTAAACAGTGCCTAATCCATACTCTTAATGCCAATTACAATTCAGATTTTTGCAATATCTGTTTTAATGCTCATGTTCAATCAAGGAAAGTTCATGCTTATTAGGACTATAAATTATTAAAAATGTTTTCCTGTGACATCATTGGGCCTAGATTTGGTGATAGCAGATTGTTAGGAAGAAGACACGAGTTACGAGCTATAATAAGCCTAAATCGTATGATGATGCATGGCCTGCAAAATCTTCGAATCAGAAAATGTAACCCTGCAGACCATGTGGATGCATTTTCAAACGTGTGGTGTTGCATGGAGCTGCTGCAGCAAACAAGTACCAGGTAACTACCAATTTGGACAGTTGGGTGTGGTAAGGTTTTTAGTGTGTTGACAAATTTACATACTAGCAGTCCTTGCATGCAGAGATGATGTGGACAGGCATTTTATGGACATGTGAGGCATTCAATGGCAATATGGAAAATTGGCATATGCATCATAGTTCCACGGAGTTTCCTGACGGGAGGATGTGGGGACCAAGGGCCTAAGTTTGGGGACGGCAGGGGGACAGTGGTGTGGTTGTGGCACTCAAATACAAGTCGTACTTGAAAAATTAGTTATAGAAAGATGTATACGTATAAGAATTACAAATGAAACTTTGACAAACTAGTTTTAAACATTTGAATTTTGAAGTGATTTTTAACTTGGTATCACTCCTTCTTGTTCTTCATTCTCACTCTTTTGCCTTACACTTGTAGCTCACTCTCACACTCACACTATTAGCTTCTTGTTGAGTGTGAGAATCATGTCAAAAATTCACCTTCAGTTGCAGTAATGGGTTGGTTTTCAACTGCTAAAAGGATGTTGCATTCTAATCAAATAAGTGGGTTTCTAAATCTCTAAAACAAGATTCATTAGTGCCCATGATGTCTTCTTCACATGCTTTTGCTCTTCCAGATTTAAACATCCTTGCAGAAGTTGTTGAAGATTTGTTCAATAATATGTACATTAGTTTTGATAACCAAGTAGTTCAACCAACTAGAAAAGTTGTAGTTGTGGCTGAAGCAAGAAATTATAGAGTGAACAGTCTTAGATTGAAACATTCCCAGTCTGTGAAAGCTCACTTGAGATGGCACTGATAATGACAATGGTTTGACATGTATGGAAACAAATTGATGAGTATTACTGGTGTTAGATAAGAATTAACAATGGTAAACGTACTCTTCTCTCCATCATTGAAGGGTAGTTTGTTAGAGCAGAGTTTTCGCTCCCTACAATATGCAAATTTAATTAATTTCTTATAGAGAAATCCACTAACTAGCAGAGCAAACATTGAGGAGTGTAGATGAGAAAATGAAGTCAATTATGCTGACCTGTTGAACAGTGGTGAATATTGAATGTGTAATACTTTCTGTTCACAAATATTTTCCTATAGTGCAAAACAAATTTTCATCTAGATGTCTCATGCCCAATTTACAAAACCTGATCTGCACTTTGAGAAAAGATTTGTGAATAGAAAGAATTACACATACGATACTCACTACTGTTCATTCTGCTGGGTAGTAGATTACTCTAAAAGAAATGAATTAAATTTACATATCATAGGGATCAAAATCTAAGCTCTAACAAACTACCCTTCAATGCTGAGGAGAGAAAATATTTACAATTGTACATTCTCAGCCAACATCAATAATACTTGTCAGTTTCCTTCTGTATAGTATCTGAATTGTAACTACCCTCCTAATAGTTTACGCCAGATGCATGGTCTTAACTCTTAAGTTTTGAAAGTTTGCATTGATGTGGGGAAACGCTCCTCCTAAATTGCACCAAGGAAGATATAACTCGACAAGTGAGAATGAATGGCTTAGAATGGAAGAATGGTTTCCTAATTCCTTTCAAGTCAAAATTAGTGTCTACCAGAAGATTGCTCATTCTTAAACGGGCCATGAAATTGGAAGGGATGGAACCATTTAGATGACAGTTGCTGAGTTCAAGTGAAACAAATGAGGAATGTTCTCAAACCAAGAGGGTAGTTCAAACAGGAAGGAATTCTAGCCTATATGCAGATGTGATAAATGGTGAGGTTTAAGAGATCTGGAATATAACCTGAGAACCCACAGTGATAGAGGTGAATCTGGGTAAGATTGGCAAGACTGCCGAGGGCCTCACCCCAATGCTCAGATGGAATTGTGTGGTTCACTTCATTCATTACTAAGAATTCCAAGCTTCTTAGATTTCTGACCCATACATCATACTTACTACTCTTCAAGATGTTACTTGGCATATGCAAATGATGCAGGCTTGACATATTTCCCAACTCCAGAGGGACTTCATGTTAGTGTTTTATAGCTGCAGGAGGTATTTCCTTAAGCTAAATTAATCATAGGCAGGTCGGCCTATCACTTGTTAAATAAAATATTATATTCAACTAGAAGGTTGGCTTTAGAGAAGAGCGCCTAGTTTGGTATATAAAGGAGAAGGTGTCTCCTCATTTGATCATCAATTTCATTCTATTCCAATTCAAATTCTTCAGCAGCAGTTTTTCCCTTCAAGAGCAGCAGATTCGACTCAAGGAGAAGAGTTAGATATTTTGTGTATTCAAAGAAATCGCACTACATACAAGTGCAGATCCATTGTATTGTATTCGGCCTTTCTAGGGCCTGATTTTGAGTGCTATTCCTGCACTTATTTTTCTGATTTATGATAGAATATCTTGCTGGGTTTTTCTCCCTCAAGCAGGAGGGTTTTTCCCAGGGTAAAATACTGTGTTCATTGTTCTCTATGTGTTGTGTTTTCTGCCTTCTGTTAAATCTGATCTAAAACTAACACTTCACAACCAAATCCAGCCTTTGACAAGCTAAGAAATGTAAGTATGCAGTTTTGACAATTAGGGAGGAACATAAATACCTGGAAAGTCATTTTTGCAACCAAATCCTGCCTTTGACAAGCTAAGAAATGTAAGTCTGCAGTTTTGACAATTAGGGAGGAATAGAAATACCTGGAAAGTCATTTTCGCTCAGATCCAAGTGTTGTAGGGGCTGCAGATTAAAGTTTAAACAACAATTGGCGAAGCACCCTACTGTACTTATCTTCACATAAATTAGAACCTAAATCAACTGTATCAAGTCGATGGTTTGTACTTACATCAAGGCAGATGACAAGGGATGTATGATAATCAAAGGCAACACCTTCCATTGGCAACAGTTGAATCCCCGCCAAGAGGATATGCAACCTGAGGAAAGATTAAGATCGGCTTTGAAATTTAGCAAGTAACTTCTCACATGTTGTAAACATGCTATTGAAAATGGGAAATGAATTATTATCCATATCAACAAAATTCCAAAGCCCACAGACATGTTAAAAGAAAGTAGATACATTGTATTAAAATATTAAATGCAATATTAATGGTCATCTTAGCTTTAGTTAGTCGTTTGTTCTCTTTTAGTTTTCTTAGTTAGTTTTTAGTAACTTTAGTTACACTTTAGTTGTTTTGGCATCTTTCTGATTTCTGTTTTAGTTTGCTTTAGTTAACGATGGTTTCTTTTTAGAAACATTGTATTGTAATTTTCTTTATAAGGAGCTTTCATCTCCTTTTGTAATTACTCAATTATGAATATCAATTATGATTTCACATTGCATTTCCATTGTGCAATGTAAATTTCTCCCCCTAATGGGGTATAAATAATCAAACAATGAAGAAGACGATATTTTCTACTTTATTGCAAAGGGAGCAGAAAGATGTTTGGTATCACAGGAGCTTGGAAAATGTTTGATAATTTAAGTCCAACAACTTTTGTAACACGTGACTGATGGCTGTTTCGTAACCACACAACTTTTATATCAACTTTGTAAGGCTAGAAAAATCTCGTTAAATTATTCCACATGCTTACCGACTTTGTAAGACAAGTAAAGTCTTGTTAGCTTACTCCACATGGATAGAAAACAAGGCTACGTTGCAGTGAAGTTCCTGCCAAATTCTGGCAGGACTATTTTGTTCTTATGAAAGCCAACTTACAATGATTGAAAATTTTATTATGACTTCTGTCCTCAGACTAAACCATCGTGATTGAAAGGTGAGTTAATAAAGCCTATTGGTCAATTACCATTGCCAGCCCTGTCATGACCACAATGACCTTATATTCTCTGAGGCATAATAGTGTATTTATGATACCAAATAATTGCAGGCAAATGTAGAAGCAACATGTAAGATGTTCTTCCTAATTAAGCTCATCTAAACGATTTCTCAATTTCCTCTAGAGTCTGCCCTTTGGTTTCAGCCTTCAGGCACAAAATGTACCACAAAGATTGAAATGAAAAAGCATATCATGGCATAAAATAAGAATGTTCCTGCAGTAAGATACAAACTCCTCAGACAATTAGCTATTGAAAGAAAGAGTGTAAATCTAGGTTGGACATATAAAGGACTGCAACCAAACTTCTTGTAGGGCTCCACTGTAGAAGTAAATTGATGAGTATTATTGGCATTAGATAAGAATTAACAATCATAAATGTGTTCTCTCCACCATTGAAGGATAGTTTGTTAGAGCAGGGTTTTTACTCCATACAATATGCAAATTTAATTCATTTCTTTTAGAGGATTCCACTAACTAGCAGAGTAAATATTGAGGAGTGTAGATGAGAAAATCAAATCAATTGTGCTGACCTGTTGAGCAGTGGTGAATATTGAATGTGTAGTACTTTTTGTTCACAATTATTTTACCATAGTGGATATCAAATTTTCATCTATTTGTGTCACACCCAATTTAAAAAACCTGATCTGCACTATGAGCAAAGATTTATGAATAGAAACAACTACACATACAATACTCACCACAGTTCATTCTGTTGGGTAGTAGATTCCTCTAGAAGAAATCAATTAAATTTTCATATCATAGGGAGCAAAATATAAGTTCTAACAAACTACCCTTCAATGCTGAAGAGAGATAATATTTACAATTGTACATTCTCATCCAACACCAATAATACTTATTGGTTTCATTCTGTTGGTTAGTAGATTCCTCTAGAAGAAATGAACTAAATTTTTGTATCATAGGGAACAAAATATAAGCTCTAACAAACTACCCATCAACGCTGAAGAGATAAAATATTTACAATTGTACATTCTCACCCAACACCAACAATACTTGTTATTTTCCTTCCATACGTGTCAAAGCATTGGTCAAGACAGAAAAAATATTCACAATTGTAGATTCTCACTCAACAGCAATAATTCCTTCTCTACATGTCAAACCATTGATGTTATCATTGCCATCTAAGATGAGCTTTCATAGATTGGGAATGTTTCAATCTAAGACATTCATTCTATCTTTCCTTTATAAGACCACTTGATCATAAGATGAGCTTTCATAGATTGGGAATATTTCAATCTAAGACATTTCATTCTATGTTTCCTTTATAAATTTCATTTTATGTTTCCTTTATAAGATCACTTGATCATTGATTGTTGAATGTGAGGCATCCAATTTTTATGTACAATTGCACTTGTTGTATTGTTTGAGTGGTAAGACCAAAGAGAAAAAATAATAGATTTGTAGAAATAAGTTTGTTTAAATTGTTCATATGTACATGTATATTTGCATTCATTTTATGCAAGATGAGATCTAAGTAGTGTTGTAGGGAGAGGCATCTCCAACCCCTTGGGTCATATCTTGGGGATCGGGATGCATTTCTGGTACCAAAAATGCACGTGGAGACGTCCCTCTTTGTAGGAAATGTCCCGCCTATTGAGGGATTTCCAAAATTTTAGGGGTTTAGGGCTTGTTTTTAAAATTTTAGTGTCTTTCAGCGTAAACACTAAGCCCTTTCTCATCATTGGTTGCTTTATGTTATATTCGAGCTCCGACTTATCCAGCCAGTTATGAGTTGACCGGCCCCTAGTTTGTTGTTACCAGCTTTGGCATTTTATCACGTGCTTTATTCATTTGTTAATTTGCTCTTGTGTGTCCAACAAAGTGGTCTCCTCTTCGTCCTTGCTGGCATATGTGTCTCATGATGTCATTGCTGCACATTTTTGATTCATAGCAGTCTGTCAAAATCCAAACAACTTAAAGTTGCATTCATGCACAATCCTGCCATGTGTATTCCTTCATATGCCATCAATATGTTTATGCCGAAGGCATTCCCTAAGTGAAGTGAACCGAACTGACTTCGGGAATCGACAGTGTATAATTCTTTGAAAGTTTTTCTCATATCAGAAATGACAAAGTGAATGAAATATCAATTTTGTCAAATTAAAAGTGAGATGGGACGCAATCAGTGTCTACACTCTTGCTATGCTATGTAAATAACTTAATCCACTGGATTCTTGTAAGCCTCCGACTCCTTCAACCATCCCACTGCTCGATATATCTTTTTGCAATAGATTGCTACTGTAGAATGCAATGTCCAAGAAGAACCACCATGACATGGTTGCCAGTTGCCACCAATTTTCTGCTGTGTGATTTAAGAAAAGCCATGAAAAACAATCAAAAGGATGGCCAAAGCTTTAGAAACTTTCAAGCAAATGCAATTGGCAAGTGTAAATCCATACTCCACAACCTTTGCTACCATTCTCCCTGCCTGTGCAAAAATGGGGGCTTTGGAACAGGGTATGGACATCCATCAAAGCATAAAGGATAGAGGAATTTTGTCAGATGTTGTAGTTGCAACTGCCCTGCTAGACATGTATGCAAAATGTGGAAGCATAGACAAGGCATGTGAAGTGTTTGTCAAGATGCCTCAAAGAGATGTGGTCTTGGATCTTGTGGACTGCAATGATTGCAGGATATGTACAAAATGGATTTGTTGAAAATGCTTTAGAAATTTGCAAGCAAATACATTTGTCAGGTTTAAAGCCAAATTCTGCAACCTTTGCTAGAATCCTCCCTGCCCATGCCAAAATGGGAGCTTTGGAACAATATGTACATCCATTGAAGCATAAAGGATAGAGGAACTTTGTCAGATATTATAGTCGCAATTACCCTAGTAGACATGCATGCAAAAAGTGGAACTATTAACAAGGCATGTGAACTGTTTGACAGAATACCTGAAAAAGATCTCATCTTATGGACTACAATGATCGCAGAATATGTAGAAAATGGATTTGTTGAAAATTCTTTAGAAACTTTCAAGCAAATGCAATTGGCAGGTGTAAAGCCAAATTGCACAACCTTCGCCAGTATCCTCCCTGCCTGTTCCAAAATGGGAGCTTTGGAACAGGAAATGGACATCCATCAAAGCATCATGTAAGGAGGATTTTTTTTCAGATATTATAGTTGGAAATGCTCTGTTAAACATGTATGCAAAATGTGGAAGCATAGAAAGGAACATGAACTGTTTGACAAAATTCCCCAAAAGATGTTATCTCATGGAATGCAATGATTGCACGATATGCACAACATGGATTTTGCAAGGATGCTCTCAAAATATTTGAATTAATGAAGCACTCTGGAACATATCCTGACATTGTAAGCTTTGCTTGTGTTTTATATTCATGCAGCCATGCAAGTTTAGTGGATGAGGGCTGTACATACTTCAATCACATAAGTAACCCTTATTGCATTACACCTACAATTGATCATTATGTTTGCATGGTTGACCTTGCATGAGCTGACTACCTTGAAGACACTCTATACTTTATCATTAAGACCTGGAAATATAGAATGAAATGTCTTAGATTGACACTTGCCCAATCTATGGGAGCTCATCTGAGATGGCACTATAAAGAAAGAAATTGACAAGAATTATTGGTGTTTGGTGAGAATCTACAATCGTAAATATTTTCTCTGTCTTCACCAATGTTTTGACATACATGGAAAGAAACTGACAAGTATTATTGTTGGGTGATAATGTTTTCTCTCTTCAGCAATGAAGGCTAGTATGTTAGGGCTTAGATTTTGATCTCTATGATATGAAAATTTAATTCATTTTTTCTAGAGGAATCTACTACCCAGCAGAACTGACAGTGGTGAGTATTGCATGTGCAATCCTCCATAACAAAAATTAACAAATTGATGAGTATTATTGGTGTTAGATGACAATTAACAATGTTTTCTCTTTCTCTTCATCATTGAAGGGTAATTTGTTACAGCAGGGTTTTTGCTCCCTACAATATGCAAATTTAATTCATTTCTTTTAGAGGAATCCTCTAACTAGCAGAGTAAATATTGAGCAGTGTAGATGAGAAAATCAAATCAATTATGGTGACCTGTTTATTAGATGTGAGAATTGAATGTGTAATACTTTCTGATCACAATTATTTTCCCATAGTGCGTATCAAATTTTCATCTAGATAGTCAAACTCAATTTACAAAACCTGATCTGCACTATGAGAAAAGATTTGTGAATAGAAACAAACAAACATACAATACTCACCACTGTTCATCCTGCTGGGTAGTAGATTGCTCTAGAAGAAATGAATTAAGTTTTCATATCATAGGGAGCAAAATATAAGCTCCAACAAACTACCCTTCAATGCTGAAGAGAAAATATATACAAATGTAGATTCTCAACCAACATCAATAATACTTGTCACTTTCCATCCGTATATGTCAAAAACATTGGTGAAGAGAAAGAAGATTTGTATCTTTACTGCAGTAACGCATAAGTTGTTATGACTGCACTCACTGCAGGGTTGATTGAGAGAGGTGACAGAGGTCTGCTCCTTATGGTAAGCAAATGACCAATTCTTCCTATAGATATTCTAATTACTAAGGTAGTCAACTAATCTGCAGATGTGCTTTTTAGTAGTTATATATGTATTACTACCATGTTGGATTGGAATCTAAATAAAAATCAAAGAAGATGCCTGTTAAGATGTTGAAAATGCATGTCAATATTCCTTCAGATTCACTGATAACTATCAATGATAATAAGCTAGAGTTCTTAAAATGTATTATTGTACTTCTCAGAGCCACCTGTCACGAGACTAACATCTTGAAACATTCATCAGTGTTTTGACCTTGACAAGTGTGTTGGTAAGCTTATATTTTGGCTAGCAGTTGACTTCTTGCAATTGCACCTAGTGCACCGATATCTTTACATTTTCTTTTTATAGTTTGTCTGACTGACTTTCTAAATACAGGCCTACATCATCTCCTTCTCACTTGGTATTGGGGCTATGCCTCGGATTATAATGTCTGAGGTAACTTCACATCTTTTTCAGTATGGAAGCCAAAACAAGTTTTATTCATTCTTCCATGGCTGTAGAATATTTTATTTTCTCACATGTAGAAAAGTATATGAGCCAAAAAATCGACTCAGATGGCTGTGTCATAGAATAAGTGAATGCTCCTCACATGAACTTTCGCACGACTACATCTAAAGATAAAACAACTGAAATTTTAATTTTTTGTTTCCTAATGCAGATACTTCTAGTTAATGTTAAGGAATTGGTTGGTAGTATAGCAACATTTGCAAACTGGTCATCTTCTTCGCTGGTGATGATGTCTATAAATTAATTTCTACAATGGAGCCCTGTAGGTAGTTTGGTTGTTGTCATTTATATGTCCAAGCTCGATTGACACTCTTTCATTCAATAGCTAATTGTCTGAGGGATTTGTATGTTCCTGCAGGAAGATATAGGTTGTTATGACTGCAGTCACGGCATGGTTGGTTGACAGAGCTGATAGACATCTGTTCCTTATGGTAAGGAAAGGGCCCATTCTTCCCATATATATTTCAATTATAGAAAACTGTAGCAAAGTTGTACATATACTATTCACAAAAATATTTTATATGGATTCGTATTTACTTAATCAGGTATCATCTGGGGGAATGGCTATCTGTCTTTTCCTAGTAGGGGCTGCATTCTATACTTAGGTAGTCAACTAATCTGCAGATTTTTTTAAGTACATATATGTGGTATTACTGTGTTGGAGTGGAATGGATATGAAAGATGCCTGTTAAGATGTTGGAAATGCATGTCAACATTCCTCCAGATGCGATAATAACTAGCAGTGATAATAAACGAGAGTCCTTATTGTATTATTACGCTTCTCAGAGCCACCTGTCACAAGACTACATCTTTAAACGTTCATTAGTTGTTTTGACCTTGACAAGGATGTTGGTAAGCTTAAATTATAGCTACTCGTTGACTTCTTGCTGTTGCATCTAGTGCTCTAATATCTTTACATTTGCTTTTTATAGTTGTCTGGACTGTCTAAATACAGGCCCGCATCATCCCCTTAACACTTGTTATTGGTCTATCCCTTGAATTATAATTGATAATGTCTGAAGTAACCTCAACCCATCTTTTTCAGTATGGAAGCCACAACAAGTTTCACTTATATTAAACTTTCCTCTGTCGCTTTAGAATATTTTATTTTCTTACATCTAGAAAAGAATACGTGCACAAAACTCCTCTCAGATGACTGTCATTGAATTAGTGAATGCCCTTCACACGAACTTATAGATGACTACTTCTAAGGAGAAAACTACTGTTTAATTTTCTTTTTCACCTGCTGCAGATACTTCCAGTTAATGTTAAGGGATTGGTTGGTATTGTAGCAACATTTGTAAACTGGTCATCTTCTTGGCTGGTGACCATGACTGTAAATTTACTTCTATAGTGGAGCCCTGCAGGTAGTTTGGTTGAAGTCATTTATATGTCCTTGCTATATTTATTTCTTGTGATGGCGTTTGAGGGATTTATATCTTAGTGCAGGAATGTATAGGTTGTTATGACTGCTTTCACTGAAGGGTTGATTGACAGAGCTGACAGATGTCTGCTCCTTATGGTAAGTAAATGACCCATTCTTCCCATAGATATTCTAATTATAGAAAACTGTAGCAAAGTTGTAAACATGCTATTCATGAAAATATCTTATACATATTTCTATTTACTTAATCAGGTGTCTTCTGGAGGAATGGCTATCTGTCTTTTCCTAGTTGGGGCTGCATTCTATACTAAGGTAATCAACTAATCTGCAGATGGTTTTTTTAGTACTTATATATGTGTTATTAACTTATTACTGTGTTGGAGTGGATCGGATTTAAAAATCAAAGTAGATGCCTGATAAGATGTTGAAAATTCATGCCTACATTCCTCCAGATTCAATGATAACTACCAGCAATACCAAGCTAGATTTCTTAAATTAATTATTGCACTTTTCAGAGCCACCTGCCATGAGACCAATATTTTAAAATATTAATCAGTGCTTTTATCCCTACAAGCATGCTGGTATGCTTATATTTCAGCTACTAGTATCTTCACATTAGCTTTTTGTAGTTGTCTGACTGTCTAAATACAGGCGTACATCATCTCTTTCTCATTTGGTATTGGAGTTATCCCTTGGATTATAATGTCCGAGGTAACTTCAGATCTTTTTTACCATGGAAGCCAAAACAATTTTCAGTTATAAGTTATTCTTTCTTCTGTGGCTGCAGAATATTTTATTTTCTTACATCTAGAAAAGTAAAGGTGCAAAAAAATCCTTTCAGATGGCCATGTCATCGAATTAGTGAATGCTACTGACACAAACTTACAGATGACTACTTGTAAGGAGAAAGCATATGATATGTGAATTTTTTGTCACCTGCTGCAGATACTTCCAGTTAATGTTAAGGGATTGGCTGGTAGTGTAGCAACATTGGAAAACTGGTCATCTTCTTGGCTGGTGACCATGACTATAAATTGACTTCTACAGTGGAGGTCTGCAGGTAGTTTGGTTGTGGTCATTTATATGTCCAAGCTAGATTTACTCTCTTTCTTTCAATAGCTAACTGTCGGACAGATTTTTATCGTGCTGCAGGAACATTCTTGCTTTATGCCATCTTATGCTTCTCCACTTCAATCTTTGTGGCATTTTTTGCACCTGAAACTAAAGGGCAGACTCTAGAGGAGATTAAGACATCGTTTAGGTGAGCTAAATTAAGAACATCTTACATGTTGCTTCTACATATGCCGGCAATTATTTGGTATCATACATACACTATTATGCCTCAGAGAATATAAGGTCATTGTGGTCATGACAGGGCTGGCAATGGTAATTGACCGATAGGCGATAGGCCTTATTAACTGAACTTTCAATCATGATGGTTTTGTGTTATGATAGAAGTCATAATAAATTTTTCAATCATTGTAAGTTAGCTTTCATAAGAACAAGACAGTCCAGTCCTGCCAGCATTTGGCAGGAACTTCACTGCAACACAGCTTTGTATTTCTATACGTGCGGAATAAGCTAATGAGACTTTTCTGGTCTCACAAAGTCATACATACACTATCATGCCTCAGAGAATATAAGGTCATTGTGGTCATGATAGGGCTGGCAATGGTAATTGACCGATAGGCTTTATTAACTCAACTTTCAATCATGATAGTTTTGTCTTAGGATAGAAGTCATAATAATTTTTTCAATCATTGTAAGTTAGATTTCATAAGAACAAAACAGTCCTGCCAGCATTTGGCAGGAACGTCACTGCAACATAGCCTTGTATTCTATACATGCTGAATAAGCTAATGAGACTTTTCTGGTCTTACAAAGTCCGTATGTGTGTGGATTAATGTAACAAGGCTTTTCTAGTCTTAGAAAGTTGATATAAAATTTGTGTTGTTGTGAAACAGCTGTCAGTTGCGTGTTACAAAAGTTGTTGGACTTAAATTACTAAACCTTTTCCTTGCTCCTGTGATATACAACATCTTCCACTTCCTTAGCAATAAAGTAGAAAATATCATCTTATTCATTGTTTAGTTATTCATATCCCACCGGGCGAAGAATTGTACATTGCACAATAGGAAATCAATGTATCCACTTTCCTTTAACACATCTGTGGGCTGCGGATTTTTGTGATATGGATAATAATTCATTTCCCATTTTCAACAGCATGTTTACAACATAAGAGAAGTTACTTGCTCAATTTCAAGGCCGGTCTTAATCTTTCCTGATTCCTCTGATCACTTATCATCTTGGCAGAGATTCAACTGTTGACAGTGGGAGGGTGTTGCCTGTGATTGTGATACATCCCATATCATCCATCTTGATGTAGGTACTGACCATTTCCTTGATACGGCTGATTTAGGGTCTGATTTAAGTGATGATAGGTCCAGTAGGGAGCTTCGTCCGTCACTGTTTAATCTGAAGCATCTACAGCACTTGGATCTCAGCGGGAATGGCTTTCCAAGTATTTCTATTCCTCCCCAGTTGTCAAAATTGCAGAGACTTACATTTCTTAGCTTGTCAAAGGCTTGATTTGGTGTTGAAGTCTCTCTGGAGTTGGGAAATATATCAAGTCTATATCATTTGCATGTCAAGTAACATTTTGAAGAGAGTAATTTTTATGTATGGGTCAGAAATCTAAGAAGCTTGGTATTCTTGGTAATGAATGAAGTGAACCTGACAATGCGGTCTGAGCGCTGGGGTGAGGCCCTCAGCGGTCTTGCCAATCTTACCAAGATTCACCTGTATGGCTGTTGGCTCTCAGGTAATATTGTAGATCTCTTGAACCTCACCAATTTATCACATCTGTATATAGGCTAGAATTCATTCCCATTTGAACTGCCCTCTTGGTTTGAGAACGTTTCCTCATTGGTTTCACTTGAACTCAATGACTCTCATCAAAATGGTTCCATCCCTTCCAATTTCATGGCCCGTTCAAGAATGATTAATCTTGTGCTTTACACTAATTTTGACTTGAAAGGAAGCCTTTCTTTCATTCTAAGCCATATGTCCTCACTTGTCAAGCTATATATTCCTCGGTGTAATTTAGGGGCGTTTGCCTACTCCACTGCAAACTTTTCAAAACTTAAGACCATGCATCTGGCCTATAACAATTTGGAGGGCAGTATACTATCCTCTTTTGCCAGCTTTTAGTCCCTAGATATCTGGACCTTAGTCACAACCAGTTAAGTGGTCATATTCCTCCGTCACTGTGTTAGCTTCCAACATTAAGTGCCCTCGTTCTAGACCATAACCAGCTGTCAGGAACAATTCCAGATTCCATTTTGAATCTGGAAGTATTGTCACTTTCTTCCAATTGATTGACAGGCAAGCTTTCACTTCAGCTACTCGAAAATTTGACTCTCCTCCTAGAATTGCAGCTTTCTGAAAATCTGACTCTCCTAGAATTGCAGCTTTCTGAAAATCAGCTTCTCATTAACATCTCTACAAGCTGGGTTCCTCAGTTTTGCTACCTGAATGCCTTTGGATTGGGGTCTCGCAAATTAGAAGGCAACTCACCTGTTTTTCTGTCCCAGCAACGTCAATTGGAAAGGCTAGAACTTTCAGATAACAACACTGTGGGAAATCTCCCTTCATGGCTGTGGGATCTTCCTAATCTTCAATGGCTCAATTTTTCAAAGAATCAACTGGAAGGGTGTCTACCCCCCAAGATATTCCATTATTTTAATGTGGTGGACTTGCATGGTAATAGATTATGTGGCTCTCTCTTCCTGATCCTGATTTACCTTTAGAAATATAATAATATTAGATCTGTCGGATAATGGGTTTAATGACTATTCCAACAATTGGCATACCATCCTCTCTATCATTGTCCAGGGAATAATCTGACTGGACAAATTCCAAGTTTATATGAAAAATTACTATGCCATTTTGGACTTCAAAAACAAGCTGATTGGTACGATTCCTGCAAACATTGGGAGTTGTTCTGGATTATTAATTTTAAAATTGGCTCAAATGAAACCATGGGTTGCTTGGATTGGAGCTGTTCAATCCTAGAATCCTTGTGAGCCATGGCTTACTTGGAATGTCTAGATCTTTCAGAAAACAAGCTGTCAGGAAAGATTCCTTCCAAACTCTTAAATCTCATATTCCTTGCCGTGTTGAATCTTTCTGACAACATGCTTTTTGGGTTAGTGCCGTAGGGGAAGCACTTTTCATCCTTAAATCCCAATCTTCATGGACCTCCCCTTGAAAATATAATACTAGGTTCTGGTTTGGGTAGCAGAGGTAATCACAAATAATTGACTAATACAAGTGATGGAGATGGAGATGCAGATGCAAATGTAATGGATCGATGGTGGGCAATGGGAGTGTGGTTAAGTTGTGGAGTATGATTTGCTACTCTGATTCGTGCTTCACATAAAATGGAGATACATGCATTTACTACTGTCGTAGATATGTACTTTCGCTCAGGTTTTTGGTTTATTTTCATTGTTATATGTGTGCCTTAAAAACAATTCGTTTTTAGTTGATTTGAAAATGAGTATGAAGAATAAGTAATTGGGATTTTGTTCATAGTTTAAAGTTCTCGTATATTTATATGTTTAATGAGTATGAGGAATAAAGTTCTCATATATTTATATGTTTTTAAGACTAAGATTATTCGTATCTTTACTTGAAATTGAACATAGTAATTGTGTAAGGACAAGCATCCAAAATCTTAAGAGAACATGGTAATAGTTTAAAGTTCTCATATATTTATAAAAAGAAATGTCCATGGATGCTTGGATGCTTGTGTTGAAATGTGTCTGTGTAATGCACTACATGGATACATGGATAATTTATGTATTTTCTAGTTTTTGAAACAAGGGATGGGCTCTCAAAAGTAAGATAACTGATCTATGGCCGGGGAATGCACTAAGCTTAATGGTAGGAGAGATATAGATATAGGGATTTATATAAAATGTTAACGTTGTAAATAATGTGTGTCGAAGGTGTTAAAGGTCCTAAACATAAATTCATTAATTTTTAGATGTAGGAAAGGTGATAAAAATCCTTCCCCAAGGATTTCATGTATACAAAGCTTCATTTTTCCAATAAGATTTCTTTGTAGACTTTACAACATGTGGAGGTAGATATCTAATATAATATTTAATTTGTATGGGTTCTAGAATTCCATTCTTAAAAGGACCTATGCCTTTGCCTTTTATATCTATAACTTAGTAAAATTTAAGTGTGGCCATATTATTTTGATAATTGTGAAAAGTAGGGTTGTTGTCATAGAGATTGCACCTGGATGCCAAGTTTATACGCTCAACAATCTCGTGAAACATGGAAACATCTTCAAGCCTATGGGTATGCTCATAGCGAAGATTAATCTCCAGATTATGGTCTGGTTCTCTTAAGATTTTCTAATGAATAACTAGTAATTTTAAAGGTAAAGCGAAGAAAGGTTTTGGATAAAATGGATAAACTGAATCTTAAACTATGGTGAAAGAATGAGCAACTTGATTCACAACTTTTTTTCATTAAAATTTGTTTTCACAACTCAAACTTAAACACAAATGTTTCACAAAAAGGCTTGATAATCTATCCTTTACAAAGGAAAAATAATGCTTTCACAACTTAAGGAAAAGATAAATAATGCTTTCACAACTTAAGGAAAAGATAAATCTATAGCACAATCTATGACCTGTGGCTAAACCCGCAACTGTGTACATGCATCCATTAATGAGACATAAATTTAAAGGTTCCAAGATTTAAAACTCATTAAATTTGCATCCAAATCATTAATAGAGGCAAAACACCTGAATCTGAGAAGGTAAACACTTAATTGCAATAAGAAAATTGAAGGAAACTCTACAAGTAAGAATATTAATAACTGTAACAAAAGTGAGTTACAAGATCAATCTCTCTTTGTAGAATGCAAAGGCAAGAAGCAAGAACCGAGGAAAAAGACTAAGTCTTTTTCAATATATACAATAGGTAACTCTATAGAGGTGGCACAAGTAGCTAATTGAAAGTGAAAATATCTCCCAAAATTTCTCTCACGAGTAAAGATGAAAACTCACAAAAAAGGGGGCCCACAACTGATGTAAATTGAAAGATCAAGTGGTCAAACTTTGGCTGCATGATGGTTGACCACTTAAGGCTCCTAAAAAGACTCCCCCAACTGAAAATAAGCTTAAAACACCTGTTGAACTCCACATTTAACTCTGCATGATTTGAGGACCTCATAAGCACTTCAGTTGACCACTTAAGGCTCCTAAAAAGACTCCCCCAATTGAAAATAAGTTTAAAACCCCTGTTAACTCCACATTTAACTCTGTATGATTTGAGGACATCATAAGCACTTCAGTTGTCTCTCCATCCTGATTTTGCATAATCAGTTTACTGACATTCACTATTTTGCATGATCTAGTTTACTCCAAAAGGTCTCGAGTTAACCTCCAGATTTTTTGCATGATCTGGGAATGAGGTTAAAAATCTGAACAAATATTAAAGTAGTTATCTTAATATGTGTTTATACATTTGCTTTTATTTTTGCTCTTACATGACATATATTGAGGTAATTTATAAATTATTACCACAATATTGTTTACATTTCAATTTCAGTCACAAATCAATGCAAAAAGATGGGTCAACTAGATCATGCAAAAGTTACTTAAGGCTAACCTAAAACTTAGTATGGTATTAATTTTGCACAAAGAGCTTTAAAATGAAAGTAAAAAAACACCCCATAGGGGTTAGCCAAATTGTAGGGTAAGAGAAACCCTAAAGCAAAATAGGCGGCCTCACACTTTATTTTGCATTTTTACACTTCCACTTTACTTTGTCTACTCGACCCGCCATTAGGGTTTCATCTGAAGTTTCTCTAGAGGTTTGAAGGATCTTCCATGCAAAATATCTGGAACAATATGCGGGTAAGCCTTAATTTGTATACAATCTGTTGTTTTTTCTTTCTTTCTGTGAAAGAAATACTCTCTGTGACAAAAAATCGTTTTTTTCTTTACCTTCTTATGCAAAAAGATTATAAAAGATGCATATTCTGTATTTGTGGCGCCACTATGGTTTGAATCTTCTCCATATTTGATGCTCTTTTTGAAAAAAGAATGAAGAATTTCTGCTCATTTTTAATTGAAGGCCGTGGCCTCACAAATTTCTTGGTGTTCATCATTCCTTGAACAAGCTCGATGGTTTTAGTATTCTGCAAACACTTAATGTAAAACCCTTTAGTGATTTGGATTCTTTCATAAACAAATGGGGAGAAACTCACAGGGCGCGGCCATAATCCATTTTTGCTTGAGATCCCAGCTCCATTGTAATACTCTATTTATTGCTCTCTGAAAAAATCTTTTGCTTCTGAGTGTGATAGGAGATCATGCTGTTTATTTATTTGAAAAAAATAAAAGCATGCTAACTCCATTATGGGTTTATCATTTCTTCTTGTATTCTTTCTTCAAAATCTTTCATGGCTGCCACCTTTTTTTGCATTTTCACTTCATGATGAAACAAGTAGAGGTCCTTTAATTTCTTCCATTTTGTTGTTCTGGGTTCAAGCTACTACATAATATTATGTAAAAACTAAAACTCTCGGCCTCTCAGTTTCTTCTGTGCAAAAAACCCGAGGGTTTACTATGTTGCTCCTTGTATTTGATGGTGAAAGCTTTTATTTTCATTCTGCAAATATATATCTAAAAATTCTCTTGTAATTACTATTTCTTTAAAATTTCTCCTTCAGCTCTTATATCTTCGAATATGTATTTAGAGAAGTTGTGTTTCAGTAAGGATATACCTTGTATTCCATTCATTAATGACCCAGCTAGAATGAGGAGAATGACTGACATATTCTGGTATTGACATGCGCACAAATGCATTTATTTCTTCATTATGTTCTTGCTTGATCCGCTATTATCTTTAAACTCTAAAGGAAGCTCGGTATTCTTTGTTGACTGCCTTGCATATATGGTGATGATAGTCTTCATTGTGATCTCACTAATCCTTTACACTTTGGACTTCAATCTTTGTGCATTTATCATAACCTTGCATTTGAGTTGATTGCACTCAAGAATGTGTTGTCTTGTCTTTACATGAAGAACACATATGATGGTGATCTCTTGAAGTCTTGAAATATTATTGTCTTCTTATACCTATGAAGGCTACTCTGGACTGTGTTTTGAGACTTCAATTTGCAACATCTATTTGCACTATACAAATGATTTATTCATTCACCGACCTTTAATGTGACTTTCTCAATATGATAGTAATCAAAATATGGTTGTCTTCTTGGGGCCTTCCACCTCAAATGAACATGAAGACTATTCTTCTCTATCCTTTTTAAATAGCTATAACCCTTGTACTTAAACCTGCAATAATTGCATTCATTTGTTTGGACTGGAACAATATCATTGCGCTTGGGCATGATTGTCATAGTTCTTTAGTCTGTAATGATGACAACCATTCATGATGACTATATTTTCTCTTTGCTACTAGACCATGCTTGTATTCAAATCTGTTGCTTCTTATGGCAATTTATGAATGAACTGTAATGCATCCTTTTGATATAAACAACATAAATGATGATATAACCAATAAATGATATAAAAGCATGATGTAAAAATAGTGTTAGCATAAAAACATGTATGCAAGCATGATTTCCTTGATGAAAAATGATGCTCTTTTGCTCTGTTCTGTAGATTAATATGCATATGAATGAGCTCATTGCTCATTTATGACTATCACTTCGAGGTGAAGGGATATCAAACCTTCAGTGCACTTCTTGATTTGACAGTGATGGATGGATAATGAGTTCTTTCAATTTATAAATTGTACCTCAAACTAAAAATGCTTTCATTGAAACGGTTGATTTGTCTATTGCTTATCTTATACCCCTCTCAAGATTTAGAGGGCAACATGCTAGGCTCAACCCTTGTGGGAGCCTATTTCTACTCCACATGTTGAAATGCCACAAATGATGAATCATAAAATGATAAACCTGTTCCTGCACAATGAACAAACAAATTAGATAAAACAATGAAGCTTGGTGCCCTACCTGATGATTTCACTTTCATTTGATGATCTGATTTGGCTCTTTTGCATTTATCTGATAATGAATCAATTGACTTGATGCGTCATAGCTGTAAGTTATATGTTTGTTGATGAAACATGTGATAAAATTTCATGTCCTGAGCTTTAACAAAATCTTTCAATCATCTGTAGGTGCATCTGGAGATGGGGAATGAGAGGAGCTGAAGGTAGGAGGATCAAGCTGAAGGTTGAATGACCAATATCTACATCAATCCTTAAGGCAATGATGGATATGATCTCTTCTCATGTTTTTTTCTTTACTTATCTTCAGATGTATAGTTTACATACATTGTTGTATTAATTCAATTCAGTCATTCCCATGGCTTGTGTGGGATATTTAAGCATTCTCTTGATCTTCAATGAATGAAACAACAACATTGTATACATTTCATTTTTCAAAATGAATGAAATACAACAATATTATGCAATTTGAATAATCTCTTTCTGTTATAAATCACTGCATAATAAAAACTGAACTCCACTTGAAACTTCAAATGCAAATGACTAGGATTATAAAAAATTTATTGAAATACCTTTCACCTTAGATGTAGCAACTATTTCAGCTCCACCAAATTGAGCTGTAGGTGAAATTTTGGTAACATTTTTGGCGATTTCTGCTTAATGCTTGTCTGCTAAGCATGCCAGACTAGTTCCCTAATAATCCATTGGGCATGGAGTCAAATTCTACCCTTCTCAAATTCTTGAAATTGTTGTAACGTAGCTGTTTGGAACTATACAACAACAGAACAAAACAAAAAACAAATTGCATGACTTTGTTTAAGATAGGGCCAACAAATAGTGCATCTGCACTTTATTGAAAAACAAAATAAAACAAAAATGAAATGTGCCACGAACACTTATTAGCTGAAAACCAATATTCTACTATGTACATCTATAAACTTTGATCCTTAATAGCATTGTTTGAGGTGAATCCCGTTGACAAGGATTGGCAATACCTCTCCATCCAGCTTTGAGAGCTGGAATGCATTATGCTGTTTGCATTTTGTGACAATGTATGGGCCATCCCACATGACATCAAATTTTGTGTGTTTACCTGGTTTAATCTTAAGTTCATCCCATTTAAATACCAGATCTCTTTCTTTGAAAGTTCTTGGAAATGTTTTTTTGTCAATTTTCTTTTCATCTGAGCTTGATGAATTTCCAAGTTCCTTAATACCTCTTTTCTTATTTCTTCCAGCTCCATTAGTTGTGCAAGCATAATTTCCATAGGTTCTTCATTAAGCAAGTCTAGTTCTTTAATCATGCTTAAGGTAGGTAGCTCAATTGATATAGGAATTTTAGCCTCTTTACCATATGTTAGAACATAGGGTGAATTACCTATTGCTCTCTTAGGTGTTATCCTATCAACCCAAAGGGCTAACTTCAGTTTATCATGCCAGGTTCTCTAATTGTCTTGGATTGTCTTCTTGATGATCTTGATTAAGTTCTTGTTAGTGGACTCTTCCTGACCATTACCCTGAGGGTAATAGTTTGAAGAAGTATTCAAATAAATGTTCTTAACTGACCAATTTGAAACTTTTAAACCAATGAATGTTAATGCATTGTTAGAAATGATAGAATTTGGGGTTCCAAACCTGGAAACCAAGTCCTGATAGAAATTCAAAACATAAGTCTCATTTGCATCCTTTAGTGCAATTGCTTCAGTCCACTTCGTAAAGTAATCTGTAGTTGTAAGTATCCATTTATGCACAACACTCGAAGGTGGGTTAATGAGACCAATGAAATCAAGTCCCCACTTGCCAAAAGGCTACTCCACTTGAATTGGATGTAGAGGCAGGGCTGCAAGCCTCTGCTTTCTTGCAAATAATGCACATTTATTACATTTTCTAACCTAAACGTGGGCATCTTTAAATAAATCAGGCCAATAATACCCAACTCTCATTATCTTCAAGGTCGTGGTTCTTGGTGCAAAATTGCCTCCAGAGGGCCCATCATGAAATTCTTTCAAAATTTTCTCAATTTGTTTTGGTTCAACACGTTTGAGTAAAATACCATGAAAATCCATTATGTACAAAATTCCATCAATTACAACATAAGGGATGGCTTGAAGCTTGTAATACCTTCGTTTTGACTTGTCCAAACCTTTAGGATAATCACCACTATGTAAGTAATGGATCATTTACTGAATCCAATTTGTTGTTCTTCATTATTGAGTACTATTGCAGCTTGCTCATCAATTACTTTGTTGTTTTCTTCATTTCCAACGAGTTTTTCACATAGGCCTTTGCCTCTAACAAGCTTGGTGACTTTAATATCAATGTCATATTCCATCACTTTTGTAATCCAACCCACTCTTTTATCATTGATGTCCTTGCTGAGCAGAAAATCTTTAATTATTGAATGAGCAACCAACAACTGTATTTTGTTATTTGAGAGCATATGCCTAAATTTCTTAAGGCTTTTTACTATAGCTAGCACATGATTTTGTACGAATGAGTATTTGACTTCATAATCATGCAAACTTGACTAAAGAAAGCCACATGCTGCTTTGATCCTTCTTCGTTTTGCTAACAAAGCATGGTTGAAATTGTGTCAACACTCCCAAATGCATATAATATAAAATATTTATCAAAATCTGGATTAATAAGTGTTGGGGCTGCTACAAGGGTCTCTTTTATTTCTTCAAAATTGTTCTTACCTTCCTTAGTCTAGCTAAATGGAATGTTCTTTGTCAGCATAGCTATAAGAGGTTGCAATAATGCTAAAAGGAATGTTCTTTTTCAGCATAGCTATAAGAGGTTGCAATAATGCTACAATGTTATGAAAGCTTTGTAAGCCTTTCTTATGTGTAGGTAGGGGTTAAGTTAGAATTGTAGTGATTCTTTCTGGATCAATTGTGATACCATGCTCTGAAACAATATGTCCAAGAAGCTTATCCTCATGGATTGAAAAAATGCTCTTCTTTGGGTTTAGTGACACCACATACTTTGCATCTTTCAAAGATCTACATTAGATGATCAAAATGTTCGTTAGCCTTCTTTGAAAATACAGTAATATCATCTAAATACACAAGTACAAATTATTAATAAGGCCCTAGAAAGCCATGTCTATTGCTCTTTGAAAGGTTTCCCTTGCATTGGACAAACCAAAGGGCATCTTTTTGTAAGCCATAAATTTTATCCTCATGTTTTTATTCAAAGCTCTATCTTTCTAAGAACAATTGTCTATAAATATACATATAGAGAAAATAGCCAAATGATACTAATATTGTTTCTTGCAAGGTAATAAAAATCGAATGACATTCTGGTTATTTTACAACAGTAATATCTTTACACATTTTTGTAAAGATATTACTATTGTAATATAAGTTTATGCCCAATGTCTATGATTTTGAGGAAATAACATGAAAATGTCAACATCCAAGTAGAAAATTCTATGACAACAATAGCAAATTGATAATAAACTCTATCAAAATTGAGCCATAAATTGGACTCATCAAAATATGATTGAGAACCCATTTGCTTTGGAACTCCATCAGACAGACATGGGTGATGCAAATAGAAACAAACCTAACCAACCAAATTTTCCTTTCCCCATTGCTCATTAGAATGAAGTTGACAACCTCTAAAACATCCCTACTTCAGTCCTTCCTAAGTTTTATGGACTTGTCACAGCTGATACTTTTTTGTTTGAGTTTGATATCCTCTGCAAAAGCTATGACTATGCCACTGATGCTCATAGGCTTAAGTTGTTTCCTACCACCTTGAAAGAGGTTGCATTCAGATGGTTTATGAGCCTAGGCAGAAATACTATGGAGACTTGGGATGACAAGAAGAAAAAGTTCCTTGAGAAATACAAGGAATATTGTAGGGGTAGTGACGTGAGAGGAGAGGACATCTTTAGGATGCAACAGAAGGAAGATGAGAGTTTGGAGGATTACATTTCAAGGTTTTTGTTTTTCCTACAAAAATATGCACATCATTAACTCAATGAAGAGTCCCAAAATCCTCTCTTCTTGAGAGGGATTAATGAGAGTTGCATTGAGGCTTTAGACTTGATGGGAGGAGGAGATATCACCCAAGTTCCTTGGGAAGATATTAAGAAGCTATGCCAAAACTATTCTAGGACAACTTCAAAAAAAGGGAGAGTTTATCAATCCTTTATGGGTAAATCATCTACCAGTGGAGTTTCAAGGATGAAGATTACTCACTTACTGACAGAATTCAAGCAAGACATCATAAAAAATCTGGCTACTCAGCCATATACACTTCAAGCAAAGAAGAAACAAGAGGAGGCAAAGACAATGTCATTAGAATACTGCCCTCATTGTAGACAAAAGAAGAAGGGTTGCAAATGCAAAATGGTAGATAACATTGACAGTAAGTAGATCCCATATGAGTTCAAGCCAATCTAGGGTGATGATAATCAAGTCTACTACATTGCACAAAGGATACCATGGGCTCCAAGACAAGGTATGCCACCGAATCCATTACTTTTGTTGGGCCATATTTCAATTCTTATGCATCTGGTAACCAATGGCAACCCCCATATCCATCCAACTATGGAGAATATCCACCTTAACCTTGGAATAACACTCCAAATACCTAGCCCAATCACAAAAACTCTCCACCCCAGTGGCAGCAACCTCAGGGGAATTGGCAGTAGTTTCAAGGAAATTGGTAGAAGTTTCAAGAAAATTGGCAGTCACCTCCAGGAAACTAGCAACAAACATCCCAATGGAGGGGAAGACAACAATGGCCAAACCAGAAAACTAGTTACATGCAACCACCTTCTCAACCCCAACAACCTACTATAATGCCTCCTACTAGCTCAAGTTCAAACACACCTAGACCTACTCAACTACCAACTCAGCCCACACCTAACCCAAATAATAAACCACAACAATAGTCAGTCTAGTTTGGCGATTCAAATCAATTTCCTTCATATGTTGTGAGTGTAAGTGACATCCACTTACGTTCAGGAACCACTTTGCCAACTCCTTCCACTCCTATCATCACTGAGCTTTCTGTGGAAGAAGAGGAGCATCCAAATGTCTCCATTCAACCAAGTGTACGTAAAAATCCTGAATCAGTCATAGTCCAATAGACTGAACAAGAACCACCATTTCCTCAGAGGTGGGAAATTTTTAAACAAAAGGAAGAGGAGGAGGAAACAACCTTTGAAATTATAGATCAGTTGAAGCATATATGTGTCAAGATACCTTTATTTTATGCCATAAAAGATGTTTCAATATATGGCAAAGCAATTAAGGAAGCATTCCTCAAGAAGCCATGAAGGAAAAAGAAAGACTCCACTACGGTTCATGTGGTGGGATAATTGGCTGAAATCATGCTTGGGAAAGTGACTATTCCCAAATACAATGACTTAGGTAGTCCTGTAGTAGGATTTGTTATAAACATAATCCAAATAAAGAATGCTTTGATTGATTTGGGAGCAGCAATAAATGTGATGACTAAGGATATCCTGCAACAACTAAATGTTGCAAGCATGAGACCTAATCCTACTATCATGCAGCTTGCTGATAGTTCCACTATTAAACCTGATGGTATAGTAGAGGATCTTGTGGTAACTCTATACTCTTGGGAGTACCCAACATATTTCATGATTCTTTCTCCTAAAGCTACACTAGGCGGGTATCCCATTATTCTAGGAAGACCATGGTTAGCAACAAAAAATGTCTATATTGGATGTCGGTCAGGGGACATGACCATTTTTTATGGGAAGAGCACCAAAAAGCTTGCTCTCTACCCTCTTTCTTAGCCATCCTATGATATGGATAATCCATATGGCCACATGTTGGTGAAGAGGCCGAGGAATTCAATTATGTGGCACAACTTATAATGTTAGGCAAAATTTCTTTCATGTAGCTTCAGGAAGAAGATGAAGTATTGTCTAACATAATTCAGAACCATTGTGAGGTGCAAGAAGCATCATCCTCTCATGCATCTGGTTATGTTGGTCTAGTGAAGACCCTTTTGCCCGCTCTTCCTACAACTTAACTTCTTGCAACAATAGGTATGTCTCATACATTGTTACCACATGAGCTCAAAATGCCAAGCATTAGTGAAATGGCTATGGTAGAGTTAACCACACAAGTGCAAGTGTCAGAAGGGAGGTATTTGAACATCAATAACAAGCTTACTCAAGAGCAACAATTGTCTCTGACCAACTTGTTAAAGAAGCATAACTCTGCATTTGCATGGGATTACCATGACATAAAAGGATTAGATCCTAAACTCTATACACAAGATATACATCAGAGAAGATTACACACCAATAAGATAACCACAAAAGAAGATCAATCCCGCATTAAGGGAGATTTTCAAAGGAGAACTACAAAACTTATTAGATGCAAGATTCATCTAACCTATTTTAGATAGCCAATGGGTCTCTCCTTTGGTGATTGTACCTAATAAGGGAGGAGAATGGAGAGTTTGTATTGACTATAGGGAGCTCAACTCTGCCACTAAAGAATATCATTTCCCCCTTCCCTTCATTGACCAAGTACTGGATTCCCTTTCAAGCAAGGAGTATTTCTCTTTTCTATATGGATTCAATGGTTGTAACCAGATACAAATTGCACCCGAGGATCAAGAGAAGACCACCTTTACCTATCCATGGGGGACTTATGCCTACTTAGTACTTCCATTTGGCTTATGCAATGCACCTGCAACTTTTCAAAGGGCAATCATTAGCATATTTTCAGATATCTCACATGATTGCATGAAAATTTATATGGATGATTTTACTACATATGGTGCTGATTTTAATGAAGCATTTGAAAATATCAAGAGTCTTACAGAGATGTGAAGACCATAATCTATCTTTAAACAGTGAGAAATGTTTCATGATGATGCAAGAAGGTGTAGTCCTTGGCCATTATATCTCTCACAAAGGAATTCAAGTAGATCCTGCCAAGATTGAGGTGATCACCAATCTGCCTATACCTGCAAAGCAAAAAGATGTCAAAAGTTTCTTGCGACATGCAGGCTACTATAGGCGTTTCATCAAAGATTTCAGTAAAATGGCAGTACCATTGTACAATCTCCTAACTAAAGATGCTGAGTTCCAATGGACAAAGGATTTTGACGAGGCATTCTTTGATTTGAAAGTAGCTTTAACTCATGCTCATGTACTCAAATGCCCTAATTGGGAGCTTCTTTTTCACATTCATATAGATGCATCGGATTATGCTATAGGATTTGTCTTAGGAAAGAAAGGAGCAATTTAGAATGCTTTATTTTGTCAGCAATAACCTGCAAGGAGCTTAATTCAATTATACAGTGACATAAAAAGAAATGCTGGTAGTGGTCTATGCCCTTAACAAATTCAAGCACTACACAATAGGCTATTAGATCTTTGTGCGCACAGACCATGCAACCACTAGGTACCTCATGAATAAGTCCTTGATCTCAGGTAGGCTAGAAAGATGGTTGCTTCTCATGCAAGAATTTGACATCACCATTGTTGAAAAATCGGGTAAAGCAAATGTTGTAGCATACTTTCTCTCAAGGCTGACTACATCAAAGGACAATCAAGTCATTGATGACTCCTTCCTTGATGAACATTTATTTTCCATTAGTGTGCACACATCTTGGTATGCAAATATAGAAAATTATCTAGTCACAGGAAGAGTTCCCCCTCATTTCTCTCCAAAAGAGAGAAGGGTTCTCATTGAGAAGGTTTTTCCTTTCTCATGGATTGCAAGATGTTTGTTCTGCTTGGACTAGACCATGTCATGAGGAGATGTGTGGGGGAAGATGCGGCATATGATATAGTGCATGCATGTCACAATGAACCCTGTGGAGGGCATTCTGCATCCAAGAGGACAACAATGAAGACTTTGCACACATGATATTACTAGCCCACACTCCACAAGGATGCAAGGAAATATACAAGGAAGTGTGATAGATGCCAGAGGATGGGCCGACCAACCAAATCTAAAGAGATGCCCCTTTACCCCCAGGTAGTAATCACTCCATTTGATAAATGGGGATTGGATTTTGTAGGACCCATTGATCCTCCATCAAATGGTAAATCCTATATCTTGGTTTGCACTAATTATGTGACCAAGTGGGTTGAAGTTAACGCAACGAAGCATGCAAGAGATAATAAGGTTGCAAAATTTCTTTATGAGGAAATTTTCACTCATTATGGAGTTCCAAGGGAGATAGTGGCTGATCAAGGGGCTTAATTTACATCAACCCTTGTTACAATATTGGTTAATGAATACAATGTGAAGCATAGGAAGTCTACCCCTTATCATCCCCAGGCCAATGGCCAAGTTGAGGTAACCAACAGGGAAATTGAGGCTATTCTAACCAAAATAGTGGCTATTTATAGGAAGGATTGGGAAAATAGGCTACTGGAAGTTGTTTGGGCCTATCAGACCACCTGGAAAACAACCACAGGCTTCACTCCTTTTGAATTAC
This sequence comes from Sequoia sempervirens, assembly GCA_007258455.2. Lineage (NCBI taxonomy): Eukaryota > Viridiplantae > Streptophyta > Pinopsida > Cupressales > Cupressaceae > Sequoia > Sequoia sempervirens. Next base: position 196,367 of record VDFB02069491.1, read on the forward strand.
TATATGGGAAGACAACTATGATGCCCATTGAATTTGAGCATAAGACTCTTAGGATTGCACTTGACTTAGGTATGGATATCTTTGAGACACAAAAGGACAAAATTATGCAGCTAAATAATTTGGATGAGATGAGAAAGACAACTTCGCATCACACTAAGGTAGTGCAAAATCAAAGGATCAAATGGCATGATAAGTACATAAAGGACAAGAAGTTTCATCCTGCTGACTGGGCACTCCTTTATGACTCAAGGTATCAAGATAATGTAGGAAAATTGCAAACTAGATGGTTGGGACCCTACGAAGTTGTAGAAGTCTTTCCCAATAGAGTTGCACAATTCGCCACCATTGACCCTGTCAGATTCAAACTTCTGGTGAATGGTCACCGTTTAAAGTTGTATCACAAGCCAATGTCCAAGGAAGAGTTCACACAACAATTTAACCAACACCTAGCCTTTGAACTTTCTACATCCGAAGGAAGTGGACCTAGTGCCCCTCCTTTTGATTGATCTAAGTACACATGCAATCACTTCATAATAAAGACCTTTAATTTTGTGGGAGTCCACTTCTTCATTAATCCACCCATCCGCCCATCCATCTCCACCTTTCTCTCTCTTCCCTCACTCCACCATAACTTCACTTCATTCCATCTCAACTTTCATTAATTGCTCAACTGGATTCTTAAAAGGTGACTGGTACTTCCTCAATATTCTTTGCAATAGATATTCCAAAAATTTAGGTATGTGCACATCAATTTGTTACATCTTAATTATCTTTTAGTACATTTATTTAATTATTGTACATTAATGTAGATGTTCTCCATAGCATGCAATTATCCCCTACCTTGTCAAATCATCATTACCATCTTGCATGTGATGACACATGCTCAAATTTAGGTTTGGGGGGAGTGTGAATAACATGTCCACGTGTCAGTCCATGTTGGTCTATGTTAGCAAAATTTAAATTGAGCTAATTTGAATGATAGAGTGAGGTGATAGATTGTATGTGTGAGATGACACCAAACCGCTGCCTTTTTTCTCAATTGTATCCTTCATTTATTATTCCTTACTACCTCTATTTCCTCATTCATAATCCTAAGTCACCAAAAAGGTAAAATTCATACGACATTGGTGCTGGGAATTTAGCAACATTGTAGGAAGGAGAAATTTGGCTTTCAAACAAAGATTGCAAGAAGGGAAACCTTGCAAAGTGCTTGCTTAATTACAGACAGTTGAAACAATGGGAGGTCAATTAATTAGAAATAAACCCATGGTTCATGATGTAGTACTGCAAGATGCACCTTCCTAGGCCGAGTTCAGAAATTGTGGATGGTTAGGTTATTTCCTAAAGCTTTATGGTTATAATGAAGACATTGAGCTGAAATTTGCACAGACATTTTCTAAAGGAAAGGCCATGGTAAAAGGGTTGGAGGTAATAGCTACTGAAGAGAGAATTGTAGAAGTGACAGGGTTGCCTACCGATGGTGAACATTACCCTGCTACCAGAGATGCAAGGTCAACTAGGGCTGAATTTATTGAACCTGGTGACCCTCCAGTGGATGTGGACAAGCAAGGTGCGAAGAGAACCTCTCTGCCTGAGCCGTGGAAGCAAGTAGTTGTTGACATTGTGAATTACATTACTTGTGAAGGCCGCCAGTCAAACCTACATTCTGTGCACTTCAAACTCTTGAATCATATGAGGCATGGGAGAAGAATGAACATGCCAAATGTGTTATGTCATCTTCTTTCAATCATGGTGGCTGAAACCCAAAAAGGTAGGGATGATTATTAGTAGAGAAATCTCTGCATGATGTGTTTGATATGACTTGGGAGGAATTTTTAAATATTGATCAATTTAGACCAGAGCATTTGTGACCTAGGGTTTTTCCTCAACCTCGTAGGGTTAGTAGGAGAGTGAGTATTGTTGAAACCACTCCTGGAGCCTCAACTTCTAGTGCGAGCCCTAGTGTAAACCCTCCTGTAGCTGAGCAAACTATAGAGATTAGTTCTTCTAAGACAGAACATTCCGACAAAGATAGTTCCTCTTTAGACTTCCGACAAAGATAGTTCCTCTTTAGACTCTAAAGATAATGTTCCTCTTGAAACCCTAATTCAAACTAGGGCACAAAAGAAAGAGGCAGAAATGAGGAAGGGGAAAGCTAAAAAGAAAATGGCAGAAAAAGAAGCGCCAAGCTCTAAGAAATGGAAGGCTGACACCGTTCTTCTGTAGCTGAAGAAAAACATGAAATCCCTCCTATAAAATCACACCTAGCTGGGCCAGCCACTTGTGTGACTTCGAAGAGAATCCCTAGGCCTCAAGGAACATCACGAGAGGACACAAAAGCCCCAATGGGGTAAGTGAAGGTTGAGGAAAATGAAATTTTTGAGGAACAGGAAAATATAAGGTTGGAAGAGCTTGCTGCCATCGTAGAATAGGTTGAGAGTCAAGAGTATGATGAGAATTAGGAGCTCCTATAGCAAGAGAAAGAACCCATACAACTAGAATTGGGTGAACAATCATAATCCTTGTAGTTGGTGCCATATGAAGAGCAAGAATCGATGCTAGGAATTTTTTTGGTAGGAATACATAGACCCTCTGATTTTTCATGGAACATGGTAGCCATGAACCTATGGAATGAGATGCAAATGAGGGAAGAAGAATGGAAAAAAGAGAAAAATGGGCTAAAGGAGGAGATTAAAAAGAAAGATGCAGATATTGAAGAAAAGAATACAAAAATTGCTGCCTTAAAGGAAAAAGTGGACAATGTAGTAGCCTTAGTACCTTAGATGTTAGAGTGCAGGACTCCTTCAAGAGGCTATGCTCTATATTTGAAGGAGAGGAATCTTTCTTTTAAATTGTCAAGGATCATTTTAGGTTTGAATCCTTCCATTGAGACTCCTCTTGAATTTTTCCAGGATTATCAGATTGCTCCTCTTGGAGTGAAAAATTTGTTGTGTGAACTCTATTTGCATAATTATGTTGTGTCCCATGATCATGATTGGAATCCATTTTTGTATGTTAGGGATCTCCAATTAAGGGAATTTATGTCCTTTATACAAAATGAAATTAGTTGGGGACAACAGTTCAAGACTTACAGTCAAATAGAATCCAACACTCCCTTGCCCATTAGGGCTAAATCTAGAAACCTTGGAGACATTTTCCAGGAATGACACAAAATTATTTACCGAACATGCTATAGAAGAAGGATCCTGCCTGTGAGAGAAGCAACTTACAAAGAATATGAGAAGGTAGCAGAAACTATAGGGAAATTTGTAATGGGATATCTGTCACAGAGGTGGAACAGTTTGACTGATGAGTTAAAACAAGTTGAACCTCACTCTCTGCAGAACTATGGTGCATCATGCAAAATAGTTGATAGATATATACAACTTGGAAGGATGAAGGGGCAATTTTGGCTTCCATTAAATTTTCAGCCACCTACCCTATTATGGCCTATGCCAAATTTCAGGTATTATCAGTATGATATAGCTACAGAAAGGAAAAGATGGAACAGGTTGGACAACAAGCAAGGGTTCTATTGGGACCCCAATTTAGACACTGCAAGAATTGATGTGGGGCAGCTGACAGTTGCAGATTTTAGGGTATTGACTAAGCAAAGGAATAACTCTTCCTCTACTACAGGACCAACAAAACCTTAGGTTGGGGGAGTGATGAGTCTAATTTATGGGTCAATTTTGATAGAGTTAATTATCCATTTATTGTTGTTGTCATAGACTTTGATACTTGGATGTTGACATTTTCATGTTATTTCCTCAAAACCATAGACATTGGGCATAAGCTTATCTTTGTAACTTTTAAATAACATTAACATGCTATGTGAACTATCTATGTTAATTTTACATGTGGATTAATGAATGTTAGTTTAAGATAATTATAGATATGCTATTATTATGTGTACTAATGTTGTCATGCAAATATAATTAGAGCCTACAAAATTGAGGAAGATTCTGCTAGCTGGTTGTTTGCCATAAAGGTCAAAAAAGTGATCATTCAAAGGTCAATGGAGGGAAATTCCTAGTTCAAATCGAAGATTGTAACTACCTTGTAAATGGTCATAATAGAACTTGTTGAGCGAATATAGGAGTTATTGTTATGATAGATCTACGTTAAGGAAAACAAGCTTGACTAGATTTTGCTCATGCATAACCTCCTTTCCACTTTCTATGCTTTTCATAAAGTGGCATCCTCCTAATCTATTGGAGTTGACCACCTTGCTAGGTAGTTAGTAGTTTTTCCTTCTATAAATAAGACTCAAATGCTCCTTCTCAAAAGGTTGATTGATTTGATGTTTTACTTGCATTCTTAGTTTTTAAGTAATAAAGTTACGTTGTTTTATTGTAATCATGCTTTTCAATGAAAAAAATGAAGTTATAAGTTTGTTACATCTAAGTTTTTCTTGAGGAATACTCATCCAAGGGGGGCCACTTGGTGAGAATTCCATCCTTTAACTCAGTTATTACTTTTCTGTTTAGCAAATAGTTATGAATCTAGCAATTTTTTTGTTCCTGTAGCCACTAGAATTCCATTTTGTGGCTATGCCTGTAGCCAAAGCAAACATAGTAGTTTTCTGTCTGTTTGCTCAGATTTTCATTTTTTTCATGCACTTCAGCTTAGTATAGTTGTTGGTTGATGTTCACTACTTATGTTACTTCTCTCTAATAAATTTACTTTTAGCATTATGTCTTTCTTAGTTGTAGGATGAATGTGGCTACTATGAATTCCTAGTGCACATACTGTGCTAGCCCATTTCAAGTTTATGTCCCTGGGTTGACAATTAAGTGAACCTTCATGATGATTAAGATAGCTATTCAGATTAGATGTCCAGTCTCAGAATCACAACTTTAAGGGCTTAGTTGTTAAGTCATTGTAGGAGGCCAACAACATTGTCGTTCTTTAGAACGACCAATAGTTGGTTGACTATTTCTTAATATATATGTAACAGTATTAAGACCATAGCCTAATCATGGAAACCCACAACCTGGTTGAATTCGACCAAGGGTCGATCTAGGTTAGTTTACTGGGAACGATACTTTGACATATACTTAACATGCAAACACAAGGATAGAATGATACTTCGTTCAGATTTCATCCTTTGTAGATGAGGCGGCAAAGAATGTTTAACACAATGATATGATATAAAAGTGACATCAATAAATAATGGATCGACATAAACACCATCATTCTTTATAAATGAGGCGACATGAGATGCCAACGATGTTATCCATCATTCCCCAAATTAGTGCCATGGTCATCTCACCCAAATGGTGCGAAATACCGATGGGTCTAACTCACAAAAATGATAAAACTTAAACATTACAGTGGAGGTTTTTCGCTGCCTACCCTTAAAGGGGCCATAACAATTTAAGAATCATTTCATTTCTATTCACAGGCTATCAGTCTTGCCGAGTAGCCATGTGAATTACTAAGCATAACACATGCAAGAGGTAAGATATCAATGGTGATAATATAAAAACTTCACATGGTATTAAGATAATTGACTTCCATGCCGATAGAGAAACATGCACAAGGTAAGTACAAACAAGAACCACCGACCTGGCCTTCAACGGTAAATGCAATAAATTTTAAATCAGAAGAATTGCATATTGAGACCATCAAACAAGATTACTATGATTCAAAATAATTGTTGAAAATATCAATCATACATTGCCAATGAAATAACTAACTGGAAATACAACATTTTAAAATAAATTCAATTAAAAGGAAAAGGAAAGGTCCTTTTTAAGTCCACGATACCATGAGTATATGGGACTCCTCGTACTCCCCCAATATGGGGGAGGCACCTAACTCGTGCTCCACAATACGAGGCCCTCGTACTCCCCCAATATGGGGGAGGCACCTAACTCGTGCTCCACAATACGAGGTGTACATACCCTACCCCCTGCAGGATTTGAACTTGTGACCTCCCTGTCAAGAGCACAAGTTCTCTCGGCCTTTTCCTTGGGAAATCGTTGAACAATTTGTTCTCCCCTAGTATTGCTTGATACTGTGTTACCAAAATGGTATCTTTAAGCTTTTTCCCATGCACTCCACTAAAGGTACCATTTCAAATCTTAATTGGCATTAATTTTTAGCTACCATATACTTCAAATTTGAAAATTGTCATAAATTTGGTTTCAAGCCACGACCTTATGAGATTTTTCTCATGATTTTATTTGAATTTATATCAATATGATAGTGTTAATTTTGATTCCAAATTTTGATGAAGGGTACTCCCCTTATAGACAAGAACAATAGGAAACAACCAGACTTGCACAAAAAAAGTGATCTTTATTACGGATCATTACAGATTATAGAGAACATGCCATCTAACAGGCCACTTATTACATGCATCTACCGTTTGGAAGATCTGAATTCCTTCACTATTATTTGTTGTGTGTTCTTCTGAAACTCCAACCCGTCTCCTGCATAGACATTCCATCCTTGTTTATATCTCTATTGAACTCTCCAGGTTGGCCTTACTCCTCATGTCGTAGTTTCCATTATAGTCTAAGCAACAATCAAAGTCTCCAAATCGTTACATCGTAATTAGCAATCTCCACGAGTTGGTAAATGAGGTTGTATTTCACAACAACGATGTGAAATACCCAATATTGCTCTACCATGTGTCATGATCTAACTCGCCATCCCCACATTGAACCTCATCACACTGTCACCAATAATTTTGTAGATCTCACTCTGACACCCCCATGTCACAGTGACAAGTTCTTTCAGAACAAAAACAGAATGTCAAAGAGACATTGAAAGATCTCTCATCGAAGCTACCATGTCACGCCGACATCGCTACTCACATCGTCAAGGAGATATTTGAAAATGTCACACCGAAACTTGTATGTCACATTGACACACAGACCAATGAAATGTCAAAGAGACATCCACCAAACTCCCACCAACACCGCTCTATCTCGCTGATGAAATCCAAATCACTAAGTTGCCGAAGATCAAAACTGAAGAACCTCTAGTCGAGGTTGTGGATTTATAAAAACCTGGGGCTAGTTGACATAGCCCACTACCTACTCCCGACGACAACTTAATGTCACAACGATAATGTTGAACACCCAAAAGAAGGAACTCGATGATGATCATAACTATCAAGCCCATATTGGATTTAAAATAACTCAAATTGTTTTTGTTGATGCAAGATTGCTTTCTGACCCCTTGGATGCTCCTGCATCAGACACCCGAGGTAGTTTTGAAAGTAACTCTATCACTTCTTGGGAGTTAGAGGAAAACCAAGACGGCTAACCTTTGACTCGGGCAACCAAGTTGAATCTTCAACTGGCCTTACTTTCCATTTCACTAGATAGTCATTATACTGTTTATTCTTGGTACTTCTTCCCACATGACTGTCTAGGATCTCTTCAATCTTTTCATTTTTTGTTGCAGGTGTTGGAACACTCCTCTATGCCTTTGCCATTTCGTGCTCCATTTCTCCTTCATGATACTCGATCAGATTTGAAATGTTAAATATAGGTGAGACATGAATCCCACTTAGTAATTCCACCTCATATGCATTTCTTGAGTCATGTTTCTTCAAAATCTTACACGATCCAAATTTCTTCATCTTCAGCTTATTGTATGTACCAACTGGGAATCTTTCCTTCCTCAAATGAACCATGACTTCATCTCCAGCTGCAAACTCCTTATGCATTCTCTTCTAATCTACCTTAGCCTTATACTGTGTATTCATCTTTTGAATATGTTTCCTAACTTCCTTGTGCACATTCTTTATATGTTCAACAAAATCCTCGGCTTTGACACTACTCTTTCCTCACTTATCCATTTTCCTTAATTTAGTAGCAGTTCTAGGGCTATTGCCATACACAATCTGAAATGGTTACTTACCAGTGCTTCTATTGACTGAATTGTTATAAGCAAACTCTACTTGCGGAAAAACCAAATCCCAACCCTTGGGTCTATCACCTACCAAGCATCTCAGCAAGTTACCCAAACTCCTATTCGCTACCTCTATTTGTCCATCTGTCTGTAGATGGTGTGCTGAGCTAAACTTCAAATCAATTTTCAACTTCGTCCACAACGTCCTCCAGAAATACCCAATGAACTTGGTATCTCGATCTAAAACTATGCTCTTGTGTAGACCATGTAGTCTTACCACCTCCTTGAAGAATAATTATGCAACATGAACAACATCATTGGTCTTATGACATGGAATGAACTGTGCAATCTTCAAAAAAATTTCCACCACCATAAATATGGAGTCATGACCTTGTTGCATTCTTAGAAAATCAAGAACAAAATCCATGCTGACATCTTCCCACAACCTTTTTGGTACAGGTAATGACTGGTATAGCGCCATATTTTGACTTGTTCCTTTCGCCATTTGACATATTTTGCAGTTTTGTAAAAACTTCATGTCCTGCTGTAGTTGCAGCCAATAATAATGCTCACCAACAATGGCAATGGTCTTATCCCAACCAAAATGTCCTACCAATCCACCACTATGCTTCTCTTTGATCAAGTTTTCCCTCATCAAACTCCTGGGAATGCATAATTGATTCCTTCTAAGAAACATACCATCTTAAATGGTATAGTCCAATCACCTTGTCCTATCCAACGTGACAGGCTCCTTGCAAGCTTTCCAAGCTTCTGCAAAATTAGAATCTTCTGGATACAAGCTTGTGAGTTCCTTGAAATCAACAACTTCAACCTACATTTATGTCAACAAGTTTTTTCTCCTTCTCAAGGCGTCTGCGACCCTATTCGATCGTCCACTCCTGTGCTTCAAAACAAAGGTGTAACTTTTTAGAAATTCAACCCATTTCAGATGCCTTTGATTTAATTTTCCTTGACTATTCAAATACTGTAAAGCCTAATGATTAGTAAACAAAACAAATTCTTTCAACAACAAATATTGTCTCCACTTTTTCAAAGCCTAGACTATGGCATAGAGTCCCTGATCATAAACATAATATTTCTTCTTTGCATCATTCAATTTTTTGCTAAAATAAGCAACAGGTTTACCTTCCTAGCTTAAAACAACTCTAATGGCATTGCCACTGGCATCACAGTCTACCTGAAATACTTTATTGAAATCTGGGAGTGCCAAAACATGCTACTTTGTGACCTTCTTCAACAAATCGAAGCTCTTTGTTGCTCCTATACTCCATCTGAATTCTTTTCTATCCCCTCTCATTGTTTCAGTTAGGGATGCACAAATACTACTGAATCCTTTAATGAACTTTCCAAAAAAACTAGCTAGACCATGCAAATATCTTACCTCCATAGCGTTCCTTGGCATTGGGCATTCCACCATGGATTTCACCTTTTCTGGATCCATTTTCAGACCCTCCAGTGAGATAACAAATCCCATATACAGCAATTCACATTTCAAAAAACTGCACTTCTTCAAGTTGATCAACAACTTCTCCTCTCTCTTGACTTCTCAAAAAATTCTCGAATATGCATTAGGTGCTCCTCCAACGTCTTACTGAAAATCAAAATGTCATCCAAATAAACAATGAAAAACTTACCCAAAAATTCTTTCAATACCTCATTCATGAGTCTCATGAATGTGTTGGGTGCATTGGTTAGCCCAAAAGGCATGACCAACCACTCGTACAGGCCTTCTTTGGTCTTGAAAGTTTTCTTCCATTCATCTCCTTCTATGATTTGAATCTGATGGTAACCACTCGTCAAATCAATCTTTGTGAAATACTCAACTCCACTTAGGCGATCCATAATGTCATCCATCCTTAGCAAGGGAAACCGATACTTGATGGTGATCTTATTAATGGCTTGTGAATCAGTACACATTCACCATCCTCCATCCTTCTTAGGTGCTAGTACAACAAGTACTGCACATGGACTCAAACTTTCTCTAATCAATCCCTTTTGTAGTAGCTCTTGCACTTGCCTATTCAACTCCTCATTCTTTGCTATAGTCATTCGATGGGCTACCTTATTTGGAAAACTAGCTCCAAGAATCAGGGCCATCTGATGACTAATATTCCTTACTATTGGTAATCCTTCAAGCACATTATCAAAAATAATACTCTGGAATTCATCCAACAAACCATGCACTTCTACAGGAACTTCACTACTAACTTCCTTTTCTGTTCTTGGAATTAATGCAAAACACATGTGTTCATGTCTCATACCTTCCAAGAATTTTCTTCCATCAACCAAGCAAATTCATGCATTGTTGCATACCTTTTCATCCGCTTCCTTCAAAGGCTTTAGCTTATGTCAAACTCCATTCTTCATTAATGAATAAGTGTTTGCATGTCCATCGTGTATTGCTCGTCGATAAAATTTCCATGGTTGACCCAACAACATGTGACAAGCATCCATGGGTATCACATCACACAAAATCTCATCCTTGTAGTTACCAATTTTGAATTTTATTAGACACTATTCACTGGCCAGGACCCTTTGATCCTTCTGCAACCATGCAATCCGACATGGACTCAGATGCCTTCTCCTTTCCAATTGCAACTTGGTGACCATTTCTTCCGACACTAGATTTTCAATACTACCTCTATCAATGATGACATTGCAGGCCTTGCCTTCACATTTACAACAAGTGCGAAACAAATTCTTTCACTGATCAGGCTCCTTATCCTCATTCATCAAGGCCCTTCTGACAACGAGAGACTCACCCCTTTCTGCATCTTTAGACTGTGAGGATCGAGTGTCTTCATCTACATGGGCTACTTGCGCCTTGCCTTCAAGCCTCTTGTTTGTCTTCTCTTGGTGTTGCAGACACTCATATGCCCTATGTCCCTCTTCACCACATTGGAAACATGTTCCTTTGAAACCTCCTCTTCCTGGTCTGTGTCCAGACCTTCTTCTGCCTCTTCGATCTCCACTATTCTGATCACAAGACTGATATGAGTAATCTCTTTGTTGATCATGACTGGTATTGGATCCTTCGCCCTTCTTATAATGGCCATCTTGACCTCCATATGGCCATTTACTAGTCTTTCCACCTCAACCTCCACCTCTTTTTTTACTTTCAAACCTCTTGTTCAATCATTCTTCAACCCTTAGAGAGAACTGATAAGCATCCTCAATGGTAGTCATTCTTACCAGTGCCAATTATTCCTGTATACTAGGCTTCAACCCATTAATATACCAAGCAACCTTCTCTTTGTTCGCCTCTGAGTGTCTTGTTTGAATCAGAACCTTGTGAAATTCCTTAGTGTATTCTTTCACCGTCCTCATTCCTTGTCTTAGACTCTACATTTTATTTAGTAGCTCCAATTCGTTGTCAACAGGAATGAACTGTTTCTTCAATTTTTCCACCATTCTGTCCCATCTGGAGATTTTATCTTTTCTTTGTTTGCCTCTTTCAAGCTAGACCTCTTTCCACCATATACTTGCATGACCCTTTAGCTTTGTCTTCACAAACTTTACCTTGTGAGGGTCTTCAATCTCTTCAAATTCAAAGAATTCTTCCATATCATTGATCCAATCAATCAACTCTTATGGATTCAGGCTGCCACTGAAAGTCGAAACTTCCATCTTTGGTTTCATTCCCAAACTAGATATCGCTCTCAACAACCTCAATTCTCCAGGATCAATTTGATCCTATTCTTCCTCTTTAGTCTCATCTTCACTGCCGTCTCTTTCCTGATGTGCTCCTCTCCCCCTTCGGACCTCTTCCTGCAAGGCTTGCATCTACCTTCTAAGGGCTCTGATTTCATCTCGAGGATCATCCCCTCCTCTAACACCTTTGCCTCTGCCCCTACCATGGTTGGAAACTCTTTGAGGCATCCTATTCTTATCCCACACCCATAGGTCCTGTTGTAATTACCTCACGTTCGATGCTCTATTACATACTTAGGAACTCTTGCTCTGATACCACTTGATGAAGGGTACTCCCCTTACAGACAAGAACAACAGTAAACAACCAGGCTTGCACATCAAAAGTGATCTTTATTACAGATCGTTACATATTACAGAGAACATGCCATCTTACAGGCTACTTATTACATGCATCTACCATTTGAAAAATCTAAATTCCTTCACTGTTTCTTGTTGTGTTCTAACACTCCAACCCATCTCCTACATAGACACTCCATCCTTGTTTATATCTTTATCGAACTCTCTAAGTCAGCCTTACTCCTCGTGTCGTAGTTGCCACTAACTTCCAATCAGCAATTGAAGTCTCCAAATCGTTACATCATAATCAACAGTCTCTGTGGGCTAGCCAATGAGGTTGTATCTCACATCAATGATGTAAAATACCCAATATCGCTCTACCACGTGTCGTGATCTAACTTGCCATCCCCGCATTGAACCTCATCACACTGTCACCAAGACTTTTATAGATCTCACTTCGACGCCCCTATGTCACAACGACAAGTTCTTTCAAAACACAAATAGAATGTCAGAGAGACATTGAAAGATCTCTCATTGAAGCTACCATGTCACAGTGACATTGCTACTCACATCGTCGAGGAGACATTTGAAGATGCCACACTGAAACCTGTATGTCACATCGACGCGCAGACCAATAGAATGTCAAATAGACATCTGCCAAACTCCCATTGACACTACTTTGTCTCGCCGATGAAACCCAAATCATTGAGTTGCTGAAGAACCTCTAGTTGGGGTTGTGGAGTTATAAAAACCCGCAGCTGGCCGACATATCCCATTGCCTACTCCTAGCAACAACTTAATGTCATAACGACAACTTAATGTCACAGCGATAATGTTGAACACCCAAAAGAAGGAACTCAATGATGATCAAAACTGTCAAGACCTTATTGGATTTAAAATAACTTAGATTGTTTTTGTTGATGCAAGATTTCTTTCTAACCCCTTGGATGCTCCTGCATCAAATTCAATCCTTTTTAAAAGGAATATAAATACTTATATATATATTCGCACACATATGTATATTCTATGATATATATGTGTGTGTGTGTGTGTATTTATATATACATTTATTTGTTTATAGATGTTTATATATTCATATATCAACATTTAAATAAAAATGAACTTTTATTTTATTTCGAGCATCAATATTTAAATGAAAGGGTTTTCTCATCCTTTATATAAGCCTTTCTGAAATACATACATTCGTTTATGTGACAAGTTATGCTTTTGTTTTCTTTTAAATTCTCAAAACATAAGGTCAAGATAGATGATTAAATAAGAACTCACATGTATTTCATTATGCTAGTATACCTTTTCAATCATCAAATTATTCCAAATCATATTAATGTAATCTCCTATATGAATTTCAAATGAAATTATCATGCCAATTTGTGGTGTGTGCACCCAAATTCCATCAAACTTACCATTCAAACTAGCTAAACGATCCTACTTCAACCATGTTCTTTTTCTTCAATCGGTCATCCTGTAATTGCACACACTTGCACTTACATAGTTCATCAGTAACGTTCAATCATGATAAAGTATAAGATAGTTCAAAAGATCACATAGTCAATGATTGCCAAATTCTTTCAAACTTTTTCAAAATATCAAAATTTTCATTCAATATATTAAATTTTCTCAATAATTCAATTTATCATATTATAATTTAAATGCAATAAAAATTGGGCTATGACAATTAATCCTTGTCACTTTTTGGTCTTGTCAAGGACATGCGATTTAACCTTGTTTTATGTGGTAGGGGTTGTGTGTATGTGAGAGTTTGTTGCATTATCCCCCTTGAGTCACCTTATTTATATGATCACTTATTTTATGTTTTATGAAGTCTTTATGTGGTCTTAATTGTTCAAAAACTTTTCTAGGTGGTAGGTCTATGGGTTAAGGTTTTTTTATTTCATAAAACCGCTTTAATAAAGTCTAGAGCCCACTCTAATTACCCACTAATGAAAAGTTGCGAAAATTGGAGTTGGTTGGGTGGTTGGGAAGTTATGGAGAGGTATTTGCCTTTCCTCCTATTTTTTCTTTCTCCTTGAGAGGGGATGGGGCTTAGATCTCTTTGCCTTGGCTTCTCTCTTTTTCTTGTGCTTTGCTCATGTCTCTTGGTTGCTTTCTCATTTTGGATGAGAACTCTTGGGAAGAATGGAAGGAAGGGGCTTGTGGAGGAAACGCTTCCACATGATGGATAATAACCTTTTGGTAAGATGTTTCCTTTGTAGATCTTTGTTGATGAGTAAGTAATTGTTGTGGTGCTTTTTAACTCTTTTGTAAAAGTCATGGTTTCTTATACTTTGGATTGTGAGATGTGTGTTGGGACTTTCTTGTTTTGTGAGTATAATTGGTTATAAATGCGAAATGGTTGTAATTGTGCAAGGGTTATGGGGATTGAAATTGTGAATTTGTCCATGTGAAAAAGGTTATGTGTGTGTTCTTGGGAAGGGCTATGTGGCCCTTAGAGCTCGGGGGTGGATTGAATATCAATCCTATGGTTGGGAGGAGAGATTTTTGGTTATATTGTTTTTTGTTTAGACTTCTTCTTTCAGGTTATATATGTTGGAGTTGAAGAAAATAGAAAAGTTCATAAAATTCAAGTTTCAAGGAAATATTTAATTAGCTTTGTGAGTTAAAGGAAGTTCAAGTTTCGAAGAGTGGGTCATATGGGAATACAACTATGGTGTATGTGGTTAATGTTTCAATTTTATAAATGTGTTATGCCTTATAAAACTAGTTAAGCAAACTCAAATAAAAATTAGACATTATTCTTTGTTGAATGAAAATAGGGTCTTAAGAAAATGATCAAGGAACTTTATGCATGAGTAGTGTACAAGGTGTTTTTGTTGTTAAAATTATAGTTATTGTGCAAAATAGGATTGCAAATCATGGAATTTAAAAACTTTAAATGTTTCACTAGATTGAGAGAAGGCTAAGGAAGAATACGTTTTGAACATAGTTGGAAGATTGTTGTCTCCAAGTATATTATTTAGTGACATTAAAAAAAAGAATCATCTAGAATATTGAATTTAATTCATAAAGGAAAGTGAATGCATGATCTTGTCAATTATCGCTATTATCTTGAATTAAATTTATAATATAATTAGAATCTTTTTTATATATAAATAACTCATTTTATATCAATTCAATTTCATAAAAATAGATGTATTTTACAAAGTTTTTGTACATTTATTTATGCCATTCCTCTTAACATAAATGTCAATTTACTTCTAACTAAAATGTAATAAGATCTAGGATAATAATAATGGATATTATTATAATTTATAAAATTTAATTCATAAGGCTCTTATTGAAATGCATATGGAATTATATTAAAATATTTTTTTATGTTTAATTTTGTTCTTTTTTATGTCTTTAAGAAAATCCTTATGCCTACAACACATATGTGGGACCAAACTACGATGAAAATAATTTATCTAATATACAATTGGTAACCTACAATTAAGACATGAATGTCAATTGTTAGTAAGTTGTCGACTTTGTATTTTATTTCTTCTAGGTAGAACAAGTCCATGCATATGTGCTTGTAATAAAGGCTTGAATGAAAGCCATGATTGATCTTTGGAAAGATATATATAGCTGGGTCTATTGTAGTATAACTATCAATACCACATTTGAATCCCTTAAAAAAAATTAACCTACAAAAAACATCAAACACAATAAAAATTATTTGGGAGCAGAGGATCAATTATTAGAAGGAATAGGTGTTAGTTAATGGATTAGTTTTTAGTTCGGGAATTTAGTTGTTATTTGTTATTACTTCTAACTATCATCTTTTAAGTTTTAATTTTTGGAGTTGCATCGAGAATTTTGTATAAACTTCATAGTATTTCGAGTGGTTATGGATTAGTCTTAGTAAGGAGAAAATTTCCATTCCATGAACTCAAATTTCATCTGTAAAGTGTTAAATTTTTAGATGAATATTTTAAAATGTAGATAATCTTATGTACATACAATTTCTCATCTTATCTTAGGTTTAGGTATGGATACTAATAAGTAATGACAATTGTCATGATTTCATTATAAATGTTTTTTTCTATTTTTTTTAGTTTTTATTATATGGGAAAATTAGGTTTTGAAGGGACCCGAAAGCCTTTACATCACATTGTAAGCATCAAAATACTGCTAAGAAAGATAAACACAGTAAAGATCAAGCAATAGTGAATAATTAGAGAATAGCCAAAAAATAGCAACCCAACAGTAGAAAAGAAGAAACATAAAAAATAACACAAAGACACAAAAATCACTTCATATTCTTCAAGGTGTTGGCCACCTCAATCTCCTAATTGTAGGGTAGGTTAACCATGTCCATCAACTCTTGTTTTTCTCCTTTAAACATCTTCCTAAGGCTCCCCCTTATTCTAGTGCTTAGGCCTTTAGCCTCCTCTTTGATAGTCTTCTTCCCCTTGCCCTTGGAGGTCTGATCCTTCTCAAGCATGTCTGCAAATTACATCTAATCCTCCTAGAGTTGACTGATCTTTCCAAATAGAACCTTGAGAGACTTTGCATTGTTCTTTACCGAACTATGGAATGTCCTCATTTGTTTCCTTGATCTTTTCCTCCATTTCACTAAGGTAGCTTTCACACTGGGCTTTAAAATCAGATAGTGAGCATTTCAAATCCACCAACCTCTTAATAAGTAGGTCTAATGGAGATCCCTTTGGCTAGTTAGAAATGTTCTCCTTCAAGCCCTTGATTTTAATGTTGACCTCGTTGAATTCTTTCAACACCCATTTAGCAAGTTTAAAGGTGTAAGTAGCACCATATTGAGCCATATCCAATAACTCATACATGGTAGTATTATCATAATTAAGATAAGAAAAATCTCCAGCTAGAGGATTAACATTTAAAGGATTTGGATTGCTAAGGTTCGAGTTCACACCCTCATCCTCCTACACAACCCTCTCACCCAAGGCCTCCTTACTGCCCAAATCCCCAACATCGTTCACAAGAGGGGAGGTCTATCAAACAGGGAAATCCTCAATATCAACAACATTATTAGCCACAAACTTTACCTATTCTAGAACCACATTCTTACCCTTTGCACTACCTTTAGACCTCGGTCTTTGTATTTTAGCAAGCCTTTTAGAATCCCTCCACAAAATCCCCTCAAAAACATTGTCCCTTGGCTGAATTGACTACTCCTCCTCATCTCTACCAAACACAACAAAACCCTAACCATGAAGTTCAACATTCTTCTTGGACAGGTGGTGGTGAGACCCACCTGAACTCTATTCAGTATCTTCCCCATTAGACAAGGACCCATGATAATCCAACTTCTGCATATGAAGCTTCTTAGCGGGTCCCTTCTTTAAATTCCCCTTTGTCCTTTTCTTAGAAGGGGAAGCCACAGGGGACAATGAAACCCCCATATTACTATCCTCTTCCACTTTCCAATCATCATCACCATTAGCACTCGTCTCCAAACCAGATGAAAAATAGTCCTCACTAATGGCCTTTTCTTTCCCCTTAATTGAATTAGCCAAGGTGTGTGCTCTCACATGCTCCATGATGAGAAAAATAAGGCCTTCATGAAGAACAAGGGACCTACAATTATTTAAGTGGGCATAAATGAAAACTTCCAGGGAAGAAAGAAGAAAAAAAGAAGACACATGCAACCCATGTTTGAAATGATTTAAAGCAGAGTAAAATAATGCCTTAGAATAGTAGTAAATCGACCATCAAGATTAACATTTTTCATTAAAACTTCCACCACATCTACCTAGAATCACTTAAGGGAAGCTTGTTCATAACCCCACGAGGAAAGTTTTACCAGTTTAGCTCTTTCATTATCCTTGAAGAACTAGTCCATGACATCTCCATTACTCTTCCTCTCTTTATTAAATTTGTGTCCATCCATCGAAAAACTTGTAATTAAAACAATAAAGTCTTCATTGATGATGAAATCCACACCCTTCACCTTCAGACATCTATTGTGCCAACAATGAACAAACTCCGCAGAGGCTTTGGGATCATGGTCATGAAGCCTTTCCAAATAGGGCATAATATGACCATGTCTTAGAATCCTCCAAAATTTGTGCTTGTTTCTCCACTTCTTGCAAGATAGGGTCTCAATCCTATTCATATCTCCACCCATTTCAAATGCCAACATTAACAGATTCCAAATCCGAACCACACTTGCAAGAATACAATTGAGCACGAGAATGGGCAAAACATAACCCATAAAATATGTGGTAATTAAGAGGGTGATAATTACTCGATCACCCCAAATCACAAGCCCAGGTCTAGCTATCTTCTTGCAATAAAATCTTAGCCTTCTTAGGAAGGGAAGAGTACTCCTCCCATGCCTTGAAATTATTAAGGCCGATAGCCTTGTTAGCAGAAAAATTAGCAAGGAAATTACCTTCCCTATAGGTATGAGTGACATGGGTCTCATCAAATGATATCGACATCATGATGGAATCAACAATAAGTTGCTCGGTTGTCCAGCTTAGCTTCTAATTTCCAAGCATGCAATTAAAAATGTTAAGGGATCCCCCCTCAACCCATAACTTAGAAACAACCCTATCCATCGTAGATTTGATGTTGATGTAAGCACCTTCGACCTTAGTGTGGTGATCAGTATAGTTTCCCAATGGGAGTTCCACCACACCTAAGAGCCTACCATCTTCATTCCTCAACACCTTCCCATAGCTTGTAGGCCTAAAATTTCCCTTGACTGCCCTGTCAAAATTAACCTTGACCCACCCTAGGGGTGGGTACTTCCACTTAGTATTAACTCTAGCATTATTACTGGAATTAGCTAAACCAAAAGGAAGAGAAGAGAACTTCCAATTAGTAACCACCAAGAGATCATAGCCAATCATAATGGAATATGGAGCACATTGAGGAGAGTCCACAAACTAAAGAGAAAAGTTCTCAACAATGACCCTTCGAATTTTCAGAAAGATAATATCCTCTTTTAGTTTAATGTCCCCCAAAAAATTTGTTGTTTCTTTATTTCCATAAGCCCCAACAAATATGAGGAGCCATGAGCACCCAAAGCATCCAAAGAGGGGGGAAAGAAGAAGGAATTTTTTTGTAGTTAGCACGTCTACATGTGCATTTTTTTTCAATAATTAGAGATTGACATTTAGCTGCAATAAGTTGATAATTATTAGAATTGGCTTATTAGTACATCCTTGCATATTATACTTGATCATGAACTAATACATACATACATACATACATACATACATACATACATACATACATATATATATATATATATATATATATAATTTGGGGGCCGTAGTAATCAAAATTGTGTACTCAATGAAGTCTTGAATTACCTTTATCTAGTACACTTAATCATCACCCTTGTCGAGGGTTTTCTAATTTAAATATTTGATGGTCATTCCTTGAAATGTTCTTTTCTATATTTTGTGCAACCAAACAATTTTGTCCAAACTGAAATTATTTGTGTTCAATGTGTAGAGTCTAAACTAATGTATTGTAAACTTGGTAGCATCTAGTCAATTCAAAGGTATGTCTAGTTGAATAGTCCAATCAATATTGCAAAGACTACATTAAAATTTCAACCCAAGGTTTGTAAACTTGTGATGGTGTTGCACTATATGTACCTTCAGAGGCATAAAACTACTTAGGTTATCCTATTCAAGATGTTCTACTTGCTAAAAATTTATAGAATTGCATAATAGTGAGAAATAAACTAGAGCTAATGGCTATGGGTACCTATAACTTAACCTGTAACTGAACTACTACTAATAAAGAATTACTAAACTAACTCAAACTATTCAAACTAGCAACTAGACTTATTTTAACCTCTGGAGTACTGCAAACTAACCAAATACATGATGTTGATGAATGTTTATTACTGATAATAAGGATCTAATCTAGCTTGCATGCAATTTATGAAACAACAATGAACATAAATAACTACTTAAATAGAAATAAACAACTATAAATGAAGTGAAGAATAGTTTCCTTGAGTGGCTTGCTCAAGTGGTTGTCCTCACTTAACTAGAACCAGATCTAAATATCATATTATACACATTCATGTAAAATTTAACTCCATTCATTGCACATTACAAAAGATTACACAAAATCTTTTTCATGAATTGTATTTAATGAAATCATTCCAAGTAACCATCATGTCTGTAGATAACTAAAACTAAAAACAATTGTTAACGAAATATTGAAATCAACTAACTTATCTAAGGACTCATCCATTAGCTATATACAAGCATGAGAGAGTTTATCCAAGTAAAAACTAAATACAATCATTAACTTCCACTCCTAGATATAAGAGCATATAGTTAAGATTGAATTGTTTAAACCATAACTGAAAAGAAAGAAGAATCCTAATAGAACTGAAACTCTGTGAAATAGAATTGCATGTATAACATACAAACATTTATTAGAATCCTATCAGCAAAAGAGTTCTTCTTTTCCAACGCTTTATTAAATTGTTATAATGATGCACGCTCAATCTCCATCAAGTGTCTTCATATAATAGTTATTGCATTAAACTTAATCTAGAACTTCCCTTGTTTTGTTGTCCCAGTCTTCCTTTTGTTGCGAGTTACAACTTCTAGTTGCTACGTGCTACAGTTCCTCCATGGCTGCAAAAAGGTTAATTCATGAAACATATGCACAAGGCTAACTACCATAATGAAAACATAGAATTCCATCCACATTTCATGCATATTCACATGTAAACTATGCAATAATATTATGTCATAACCATATTTCCATTACTATGATTTAGATCCAAGTTTGTATAATAAGTATGAAAAGATAGCATAATATCCTAAATATTGTCTGAAAGGTGTATCTATAAATGTCTAAAAGTATGCATAAAAGAAATATAAAATAGGCTAATAAAGAAACCCATCATTCCCCCCAACTATACTTTTGCTTTACCTTAAGAAAAACACTAGGGGTAGAGATTATATTGCAAGGCAATTTGCCTAAGGTCCACAACAACATCAACTCCTTGGATCTGTTTTAAGTAAAAACCTCTGTAAATTGCAAGTTGCCTTATTTTGGTATTCCCAGCTCTCTCACATTCCTCACCTTTCTCTGGGGTCCAATATGGAACTAGATAGAGTAGCATAGGTGGGTGAAATGTGAGTGGTACCCAATAAATCCCTATGTCAACACCAATTGTCATGTATATGTGTACCCTTTCAAGCATGGTGATTATACATGGAATGAGGTTCCTTTCTCTACAATTCCAAAGTCAAGCTATTCCATCTGCTCTACATATAACTGTAACACTACTAACCCAAACCCACAACTAATGTTTGCATTCTTTTTTAATCTGTTGTCCTTAGTTTCATAATTTTCTTGCCTACACCTTTATGATCCAGGAGTTTTAACCATTCATCCATAATTGCATCAAGGTTTTTAGATCCTTTCCTTATGGTGAGAGCAATTGATTTATCTCTCTCCTCATATTCTATAATAGTAGGTAGTTTCCAGTTCCATGAATGTTACAAATGTGTAAACAAGGTATTTAAGAGGTTGGGTTAAACTTGGTTAGTTATATCAACATATTTATGTTATATCACTTTTAAATGGAATAGAATCTTGTTATGCTATATGTGGAATAACCTAGTCAAGATTATTTATGGTATTTATATTTACCAAGTTGAGTGAGGGGGTGGGTGAAATCATGACTATGCTCGAAGGACTAAGTGATTATATATATATGAAATCTCTGGCCATGGTAAGTGTAAGTTGCTAGTGTGTACACTTGTCAGTTCACTATGAGCTAGTTTTGCATAACTAGTAGGGAGTATCATGCATGTAGGTGGGTATCCATTGTATGACAACATTAATTATGGAGTGATCCACAATAGTGGTT
>VDFB02069492.1:0-10437 GCA_007258455.2 Sequoia sempervirens
TTTATTTTGATTTAAGTTCTCCTTATGATTAAGGCAGTTCTTTAATGATTCTATGTAATATTTGTAATGAGATGATAAAGGAATCCTTTTTCCAATGAAAACAATCAGGCAGCAACCACAATTCATAGTTGTAAGAAAAAGCAACCATACAAACTGCAAATAATATAAGAATATTAGAAAGAGAGCAAAAGTAGCAAAACTACCATTAGAAAGGAATAAAAGTGCTTCTCTAAGATGATGGAAAAATATAGCACACACCTTTTGTGGAATTTACCTCTTCACCACTGTTTGAGCTATCTTCACTCTGGTATCTAGATTCTACAAACATAATAAATAGGAAAAACTAAATAAGAGAACATTCCTCCAATACTCAAAAATTATACCAAACATTGCCACAAGCACCAAAGATCCAGTTTTCAGCAACTACATAAATTTTATTTTTATCTCAAAACCCTAACCCAAATATTTTTAGGGTAAATAATGTTTCTTTTTAGAAAATTTATCTTTTGGTTTGCCAATTTATTCCTAATAGCGATTTTTGTCAATGCAATCTAGGCCTCTACTCAACCCATCAGCTTCAATTAAGAATACACATAGAAGATAAAATATATGCAATTCCACCAAATAAAATCCCCTATGGTCAACATACACTTCAGAAGCAGCTTGTACAACCAACAAATAACCAAAATTTACAAGAAGCAAAATAATTGGGAAGAAAGATATTTAGAAAACAATGACCTAGAGCATCCACTAAAATTACAGGGTCCAAAAAATCCAAACATAGCATATGAGAACAGCGAGCTATAACGCTCACTTATTTACTACTTATTCACAAGGCCTAAAAAATATGTAAACATAGCATATGAAAGCTGAGAGGAATAATGCTTTCTTGTGCAAAATTAAAGTAATTATATATAGCTCTTCAAACTTTCCAGTATGTCCATTCAACATGTCCACCACAATATTTAAGTTCTTACTGACATAATGAAATTGATCACTATTCCAAACTTGAACAATAATCATGGGGAGCATATTCAGACCTATACTTAGACTGCACCATTGGCATAGAGAACTATAGCATTTAACAAAAGAGAATAGCATGTTGGTAAAATTATAAAGGATATTGAAATATCGAGAACATAAACTTAAGAGTAGACACTTGAATATTCAAAATGCAAACTAGGACACCAACAATTACAAAATGAATTCAAATAATAGAGATTGATGATACCATTAGCACCAAGAACTATAGCATTTAATGACCTTAATAGCATGCTGAAGGGATGTATATCATCAAATTACAAGTGCTTGATTACACATGAATCATCATATTACAAAACCGTCACTCACTTGTAAGTAACAGAGACTAATTATAATAAAAAAGCATAATAAATTTTGAAATACAGAATCAGAAGTAGGATAGATTTTCAAATACAGAATCAGAAGTAGAATAAATCTTCAAGTTCAGACCCAGAAGTATCTAGTGAGGGGATTAACAAGTAAAGTAACTTTGTCAGGTAGAATCCCTTTATTGGATCTCTTGCTACTTCGCAGGCTCCTGAGAAAAATTGTATTTTTAACATCCACAATGCAAAACCCTTCGATTTCTGTTGCTGCCTTCCAAAGGAAAGTAAGTGCATACCCTCCGATTTTTTTGCAAGGACATTGTTAGATCCAGACCAACCTACCAGCACAAAGGGGTTGCCACATTCAGGCGATTTCCAAATTTATTTAAGCATTACCAGTACAAAACCCCAGGTTTTGAGTACTTTTACAATGTGCTCTTGCAGACTGGTAAAAATGGAATAGGCAATGTGACTTTGTATTTCAGAAATCCTTTGCAGAACTCTCATATATAATGGATATTTTCACCACAATAATTCCCATTATTATATCAATGTAAATGTACTAACATTCTCCCAATGAAAATCATAATTAAATAGTAGAAAAGATCATACATGATTATTTGAAAAAACGTTAGTCTCCACATCATTTTTTCAGTTTTGGTTTCATACAGCCTTAAGAAACATGGTTGTTAAGCTCTAGCGCTTGTAATAATGTATTCAGCATGCACTTTTTTTGTCGAGCATAACAACAAATCCAATATGCAAACAACAACATTCAAATATCTTGCGTAGTAGGAGGCGAGGGCCATTGTGTGGGTGGTGTTAGCCTCAATATTATTATGAACAATTGGGGAGCTAAATGGTAGAGCTTCTGCAGAGCATATGAACAAAGGATCTGGGGGAGCGGATGGAAGGGGTTGGTGTTTGTGGAAACATTGTCACGCATCAAACAAGTAGCCTCAAACAAATGAGGAATAAGAGAGGAAAAAATTGCTCACGAATTAAAACTGAGGAAGCCTACGTTTTTTACTGCTTTGCCGCCACTATTGGTTTCCGCCACTCCAAACTCTTCTTTGCTGGTATTGACCTTTCACTTCTCCAATTTGGCGAGATGCAGCTGAAAATATAATTTCCACAAGGTTTTAAAGTATGCTTACTCAATTTAAAATAACGAGGTGAGCACATTTAGGTTTTAACGAGAGCAGGGGTCAAATTTGGAAGAAGGAAAGCAAGTTACCTGAACTGTCTGCACAAATGGTGTCGAGATGCTGATGAGCAAACCCTACTATGACAAACCCACCTAGATTCTTCTTTCAAACGCAAGTTTTTTTCTTCAAGCAAAGCAAATATAATTGTGTCGTGCTGTGAAGAAAGCCGATATTTTTCTTCAAATACAAATTGGGGCATTCTATTGAAATCTAGCGGTAGAAATGACCTAATTCTGTCGTGCTGTCAAATATGCCGATATTTAATTTGCTGCAATAACTGCTCCTTAGATATTTCTTCATCTCTAGCAATAACTGCTCTGTTCGGGGAAAAATGGTGAGCGGCTGGGATGGATTTCATCATATGATTGCTTGTCCGCAATCTACTGCGAGTCAAAGGTAAAAATACCTACATAAATACTAAGCATGGACACCTTCCGCGTAAAAAAAAGGTAGATGAACACTAAGAATAAAGGTAAGAACAATATGTCAAAAGTTAAATAAAGTGAGATCTTTTTAATTATTTACAATTGCGACAAGATTCACCAAAAGGAGGCCCCTCCATTCGACGCGCTATACTACCATATAATTGACTTATGTGGTTTACAACTTGCACACAGTTTCTTCTACGCGTTTTCATCGCTATATTTATCACGACTCTCTACTCCTGCAATTACACAGCACTTCACCTCCTCACCACCAAGCCTTCTTTCTTTCCAGTTTATCTTTTATCGTGTGTTCCTGTCAAAGCTCAACCCCCATTCCATGGAATCTACTTCTACCTCTGCTTCTACTTCTGGGCGTCAACCAGATAATGAGCGTACAAATGCATCTCAGGAAATTGCTTCATCGCCATTGACAAATGCTTTTGAAGAGCTCGTATCATCTCCATCTACTTCTGTTGCATCCTCAATGTCAGGGAAAAACCTGCCCTATGACGTGTTTATCAACCATCGCGGCCCCGATGTCAAAGAGACACTCGCGACCACTATTTATAGTACCCTCAATGTCATGGGATTGAGGTTTTCCTTGATAAAGAAGAGCTTCAACTGGGGGATTCTTTGCCTGGAGAAATTGAAGCAGCAATGCGCAGTGCTTCGCTCCATATAGCTATATTTTCTCAGAATTACGCAAAATCACCCTGGTGTTTGGCAGAACTTTCATTTATGCTTAGAACTGGTACCCAAATTATTCCTATTTTCTACCATGTTCAGCCTGATGATGTCAGATATGCAAAAGGAGTGTATGCTGATGCCTTCTCTCGCCACACAGAAAAGGGTAGATACACCGCAGAGAAGATCCAGGAGTGGAAGAATGCGCTCAACAAAGTTTCCTACAATGTCGGCGAGATCATTCATAACAATGAGTGAGTAGTAAATAATTTTTCTTCAGCACTTATTCGGTGCTTTTATTTTATTTCTTATTTTTTCTGTATACATGTCATGGTAAACGATGTTTGCCCTGTTTTGTTTTGCTGATATGTTCAGTGACAACGCGAGGGTGGTCAAGAATATTGTTAGTCGTTTTTTAAAAGTAGTAAAAAATGTGCCATTTGAGGTTGCCAAACATCCAATTGGTCTAGATGAAGCTGTCATAGACTTTGAAAGAACAACACTTCAGTCTGCAGAAAGCCATTGCACTGTGCAAATTGTGGGAATATGGGGCATGGTTGGTGTTGGAAAAACCACTCTTGCTAAGCAATTATATAATAATAAATATACAACTATGGAAAAATTTAGTTTTCTATTAGATGTTAGAGATGCTGATTCCAAAAAAGCATTACATAAGAAACAGGAAAAACTCCTACAGGATCTCGGTCTTCAAGGTGTATTAGTTGAGAATATAGAAGAAGGGAAGGGTATTCTTGCCTCTCGTTTGAGATCTGTTCGGGTACTCATTGTTCTAGATGATGTGGATAGTGTAGATCAATTGGATGCTCTAGTCCCTGAGAAGAATAGTCTTGGAAGGGGTAGTTTGGTTGTAGTCACTACAAGGGAATACGAAGTCCTTCGATGTTGGGGCATCTCATTCATTTATAAAATGATAGCCCTAGATCCACCTCATGCCAAGCAACTTTTTTGTTGGCATGCTTTTTTAGAAAAATGCCCACTCAATGGATTTGAGAAGCTTGTTGAAGAATTCATCAAGGTTTGCGATGGCTTACCATTATCTCTCAAAGTATTTGGAGGACAGCTATATGGCAAATCCAACAAAGTTTATTGGGAGAATCAATTACAAAAGATAGTTACAATACTGCCCAAAGATATCAAAAATAGGTTAAAAATAAGTTATGATGCCTTAGATAATGAAGAGAAGGAAGCATTTTTGGATGCAGCTTGTTTCTTCATTGGAGAGAAGAAAACTTCAGCCATTGCAGCTTGGGATGGAACAGTTAGGAGTGGGAGTGGTCTATGCAGTTGGGAAAGTCTCCTGAATAAGTGTCTTGTTGAACTTGATAATGATGAATGCATAAGAATACATGACCACTTACGGGATTTGGGAAGAGAAATTGCAAATTATCAGTCACCCTACCGTCTTTGGTCTCCCCAACAGATTATTAATGTTGACAATGAGGTGCAGGTAATATTAATACTTTTCTGTCTACCTGTATTTGTTTCATTCTTGTTTCCATGAAGTTTAATGTTTCCATAACTTTTTATTTCATTTTTGTTTGTATTTAAAAGAAAATTGCCATTCGAGCAATAAAGGCTACACAACAGGAGATTGGACCTAGTTCAATTGGCTAGAAAGCATGTTGTTGCAGGCAAAAGTCCTGAGGTCTGATCACGGGTCAAAAAATTAAAGAGGCACTACAGTTTATAAGAAGGGTTACCCAATTCAAGTGTAAAAATAAAAATACAAAATAAAAAGGCTACAACAGATGAATCAACAATTGAGGCTGAGCAGATTCCTCGATGTTCCGAAGATGGAAAGCTCATAGTTAACACAAGCAGAGGATTTTATAGCCTGGCACCTGCTTCGCTTGGATTAAAGATTCTTGATGTTACAGGAAATTATTATAATCAAGTGATCGGTGATCTCTCAAGAGAGCTGGTATGGCTTCGCTGGTTTGACAATGAGCAGAGAAATCTTCACTCATTGAATTCATGGAAAAATTTGAGGGTTTTAGAACTCTCCGAGGACTATAGGGAAAATCTCTTAGAAGAACTGTGGGAGAGTGACAACAATGTAAGTATCTTGTAAAGGTTTTCTTCAGTATTTTTATCATTGATCGTTTTCAGTCAATCTCATTGAGAATTTGTTGCAGGCTCCTGTGCAATTAAGAGAGTTGCTAATTTCTTCGGGCAAAGAATTCCAAACATTTCCAAAGTCAATAGGATGTCTCAGACATTTGAAAAAGATTGTCCTGAAACATGGGAGCTTGGTGAGGAGTCTGCCGGAAGAATTTTGTCTTCTTCAATCGCTGGAACACCTGGAGTTATTTTGCTGTGGAGAGCTATCATCACTACCCAACAGCTTTGGTGATTTGAGAAATCTGAGGCACCTTGATTTGTTTCTTTGCATGGAATTGAGGAAGTTGCCACTCTCTTTCAAGAAGCTCGCACTCCTGCAACATCTCGACTTAGACGGTTGTTTTAACCTCACCTTAGAGTGTGATGTTCTAGAAAACATGAGACAGATAGAGTATTTGAACCTCGAAGATTGCAAGCAATTGGAAGAGTTGCCTCGTCACATCACAAATCGCTTCCGATGGTACAAAACTATGGAAAATAGTGTTAGCACATGGCTTAGTATATGTTTCTAATAGTATATCAATGTAATTTTTATTATTATTTTGATGTATATAAAATCGTTAATTCAGGTAATATTCTTAATAGTATTTCAATGATATCTTTTATATTTTTATGTGTGGTAGTAAATCTTGTTAATCTAGTAATACTTAGATTTCTATATGATATTTAATAACATTCTTTTGAATTTTGAAAAGAATAATCAATTTTATTTTAAACAAAAACTCCATGTCATATGAATGGGATTAATCTGTTATAGAAGCTTAATTACTTCGATTTCACCCGTAGCGGTGCGGAGATGCCTTTGATTCTCCTATTGTCACTCTTTTACCTAGTCACCATGGCTGTGTCTATAACTAATTTTAAGACTTTCCATCCCTCTTTGTCAAAGCTTTGCCTCATGAAACTTGAGTAGCTACCCAAAAATTCTTAAACTATTGGTTCTCAAATGTATGGTGGGAAGTTATCTGACAACATTTTCCCCCGTTCCCAGAACAGTTCAACCTGTGCCTTTGTGGTTGTTCTTAGAATGCATTCTCATTCCAGCTTTGGCTACCTTACCCCTATTAGTATATATTTGGGTCATTCATTGTCATGGCTTTTCCATTCTACCCTAATGGTATAGTAATAACATTGTTTGTAGCTCAACATATGCATTTTTAGCAGCTCCATTTGTGTGGTGGGCTCTTACAAAAGTAATGTCATCTTTGGACACGGCAGTTGAATATGAAGCATTGAGAGTGTGGGGAACATGATCAAAATCTAAACCAGTCTCTGCTGATGAAGGTTTTTTAAAAATTGTTGTTCTATTTGCAATTGGTGGTCATCAAAGAGTGTTCTAACCAACTGTTCAACAACCAGAACTCAGTTCATGAAACTTTTTTTGGGTTACTGCAATTCGAATAGAGCAAGTTATTAATTTCACATAACAAAACTAAAAATCGTCAGTGATGTATGTTTGTCTATCACCTCAGATGCGAAAAGCCATTGTTCTCCATCATTTTTTTTATTTTTTTCCAATGTGGCTGGCTAGGCTTGACTAAGGGGCTTGAATTTTATGCTTACTTATGGTACAGTCACATGTGGAGAGCAATGACTGGATGGAGTCCATAATCATAAAAGTGTACTAGGAAAATCTCAAAATTTTCACTTTCTTTTTTCTGGTTCCAAAAACTTTCCAACAAAATTATAATATAAAAAAAATGTGCATAGTAGAAAAGTTGAAACATACTCTGCTTGTCTATGAGTTAGACCAGAAAAAATCTTCTATTCTAAATCATAGATGCTTCATTTCAACGTCCAGTATCAATTCTTTCTTGCTAATAAAATAAAGAATACTCCATACTAAATACCCTACTACCCTAGAACTTTAAGGCTTGAGAAGTTGAGAACGTAAAAGACCTTGAGCACAAAATCTAGAGTATAGAAACAACTGCCTATTCTTTTGAATTGATATTATATCAGGAATTATGATACTAAAGTTTAGTAAATAACCTGATACCCTTAGAACCTAAGATTTGTGAAGTTCTGAACATGAATGACCTCAACACACAAAAACAACCCAGCACCCAAAAACTAGGGTGTAGAATCAACCTAACATCCAAGCTTGGAAATCATTCATAAGCTACAAGTGTTATAGCCAAACTCCACCTTTGGTTTATGCCTTGCATGAATCAGATAAGATGGGATAACCTAGGTTAGATTACAGAGGTCCCCTCAAGAATATGAAAAATAAAGGAATTGTGTGAATCGAAATTTAGAAAGCATTTTGTTTGTTGCAACAAGCTGCAACATACATAGATGGTAGTGGATAATTAATTGGATCTTCCACAAAATCTAAAACAATATATTTCATTATAGGCAATTGTGTCTGTCTTAGGCACAATCAAAAGTGTGTAGGATACAGGTCAATATCTACATCCTTGGTAAGAGGCTTATATTGGCTTGTATGGTAATCTACTATCAGAAAACACTTGCAAATAACTAAGTATCGTCAGCAAAACTTCCACGTTTATATATGCCTCCCATGAATCAGATAAGCAGATGTTTTAGCTTAGCTGGGATTATGAAGGCATATGCAAGCTCCTCGAATATATATGTTAAACAAAAACCTGTAACAGAAGCAGCAATGTTGTAAACATCTAACAAACATTGAAGACTAAATAGATGATTGGCTAAAAAGGACTATACAGGCTTCCTAAAGTAAGAGCTCGACCATTTTTATTGTAGAAAATATCATTTGAGATTTTGCTTTCACAACTGCCCTTTGGTCATTAGGTGTCTGATCACCCCAAATCACTCTACACGTGTTATGTCTTTGTGTCTTCTGCAAACTGTTCTCTGTTTGGAGGAAAATTATTACACAAACCGACCAAAGCAAAATCTTTAAAAGATGAAATGAACCAGAACCAGTCACCCTAGAGCGGCAAACCAGACCACTCTCCTACGGCTGGGCTTAATCAGCACACTCTAAGCGTTGACCCCGCTTAGGCAGCTTGTGGGGGGCCCAATTACCTGTCCCAACTTCTTGTTCGCCGTTTCCGTTCACAGTTGCCATTCAAATTGTTCCTACGCAGTGCACCGTTTCAACACATTCAAAAAACAAGTTTCCAACGCTATTGGTTTTCATTTGTCAGTGCACTCGCTACCTATGCGAAAATAGGAGATTTGGAACAAAGGATGGACGCCCATCACACGATAAAGGAAAGCGGACTTCTGCCAGATGTTGTAGCTGTAACCGCCCTGGTGGACATGTATGCAAAATGTGAAAGCATAGACAATGAACGTGAACTCTTTGACCAAATGCCTCAAAAAATGTGATCTCACGGAATGCCATGATTGCAGGATATACGCAAAAGGGATTTGTTGAAAAGGCTTCGGAAACTTTCAAGCAAATGCAATTGGCGGGTGTACAGCCAGACTCCGCAATCTTTGTCAGCATCCTCCCTGCCTGTCCCAAAATGGGAACTTTGGAACTTTGGAACAGGGTATGGACATCCATCAAAGCATAAGCGATAGAGCAATTTTGTCGGTTAAACCTGCGGTAGATGTGTGGATCTTTATTTTATTGCTGCCTGTAGATCACAAATGAATATGGTGTTTTACGATTGTTTTCAGCAAATTCTATTTTGTTTATCTTAAAAGATGTGACATGTGGTTCTCTCAAGCATCTATGCAGAAGTAGGCAGGTGGTGTGAACAAATGGTAAGGAGGTTGATGAAAGATAAAGAATTAAAAAGGTCGCCCGATGTAATTGGATTGAAGGCCATGTGCTTCTTCTGTAGGGGGTAGATGACTCTCATTCTAATGTCTAGAAATTAGTTAATTCTACTTTGATTTTTTAATTTTATCATCATTCAAAAACATTCTTTCTAAGTAAACATAATCATTGTTGGAATATATAACTAAAAAATAAAAATTCCACATTTTTCTACTCAAATTTCATATCATATAAAGATGAATAATTTTTTTTCTTTGATAGAGATTATTAATTTTTCCTTGTTTGACCATCCCATCCTCATAGATTCTCTTATAGGAACCCTCATCTAAACCTATCCATGCATTTTCCTTCATCTTCCTACTTTCATTACCCTTCCTCCATTATCATCCACCCCACATGATGTCTCATTCTACATGTCTCACAATGATGGCCACTTTGATAATGAACCTCTATTGGATAACTCTAAGTTTGTCACTCACAAAAATTGACCACCACTTGTCTCTCCTCCAGAGTAGCCTACGTGATGATGTCACCTAATCCTAAATCTCTTCACTTGCAAACTCCTTAACAAATATCATCATCACCCATCTTGAGGGGCTAGAGATATTACAAGCTAGAGGATGTATTATTCGCACTCATATCCCTTTATAGTCTAGTTCTCGTGTGTTCATTCTTCTCTTCTAGCTAACCTCTTTTCTTTTTCCTACCACTTAATATACCTTCACCTAAATTTACATGCCTACTCCACGTCTAACCCACATTCCTACTATTTATGTCCCTCTTTCTCCATTCCTCATTTTAACTATGACTATTTCCCTTAGACAATTGTTTTACCTCTTGCCCCTATGTGCCACCTTCTCAACCCTTACCCTTCACTTATCTTGCTTGATCCTCTCTTACTAATAGTGTCACTA
>VDFB02069493.1:0-21701 GCA_007258455.2 Sequoia sempervirens
GATTATGGATCAGAATCTGATTCGTCTGATCAGCAATACGAATCAGCAGGTAGTGAAGGTGAAGAAGATCCAGAAGACAAGTCCGAAGAGGTAGGAGATGGTGGTGCTTTTGCACAACTATCAAGTTTTCAAAAAAATGAGTCCTTTCGGGTTCATGGAGTTGTGAATTCACAAAGGATAGTTGCTCTAATTGATACCGGAGCAACTCACAATTTTATTGATGAAGGATTAGTTGCTAGAAAGGGTTTGAAGACTAAGGAATTTGATGGTTTCAAAGTAATGGTTGCTGATGGTTTTAATATGTCTTGCACATGGAAGATTCCTAACCTCTCTATGCAATTAGGGAATCATGAGATTAAAGATGATTTTTATGTGGTGGGAATTGGAGACACTGATGTTGTGTTGGGCATACAATGGCTGCGATCTCTTGGTGAGATCACATTAAATTTGCAAACCATGGAACTTAAATTTCAGTCTAATGGAAGGAAGGTTGTTTTAAGAGGGATGTCAAATGGAGGCCCTCGAATTGTGTCCTTGAAGAGGATGGAAAGGCTGATCCATCACAATTAGGTTGAATGGGCTGCTGAATGTATGGTTCTACTAGCTGATCCAGTAGAGGAGAAAAGGCAATATCACCCTGATATTCAAGCCTTACTTTCGAAGAAGAGCAAAGTCTTTGGAAGCCTACCTCCTGGAAGACCTCCTGAAAGAGGTTCTGAGCATATAATTGAGTTAGAAGAAGGAGCAAAGCCTATCATGACTACACCTTACCGTTATCCAAAGAAGCAGAAAGATGAAATTGAAAAAGCTATCAAGGAGCTTTTAGAGAGTGGTTTCATTAGACCAAGCAAGAGTCCTTTTGCTTCTGCAGTGGTGTTGGTCAAAAAGAAAGATGGCACAATGCGTATGTGTGTTGACTATCGCGCATTGAATTAGAAAACCATCAAGAATAGATATCCTATCCCTAGGATTGATGAGCTTATTGATGAGCTCCATGGGGCCATGTTCTTCTCGAAGATTGATCTTCGTTCAGGCTATCACCAAATCAGAATGAGGGAGGCGGATATAGAGAAGATAGCGTTTAGATGCCATTTTGGGCATTTTGAATTTCTTGTCATGCCTTTTGGTTTGACAAATGCTCCAGCTACATTTCAATCTTGTATGAACAAGATTTTTAGACAGCAGTTGAGGAAGTTTGTGCTCGTCTTCTTCGACGATATTCTCATATTCAGTAAGTCATGGGAAGAGCACCTTAAGCATTTGGAAGAAGTGCTTAGTATTTTAGAGGCGGAATGTTTGTTCGCCAAAGAATCAAAGTGTGAATTCGGGTTGACAGAACTCTTATATCTTGGCCACATTATCAGTTCAAAGGGTGTGAAAGTGGATCCAGAAAAGATAAGGGCCATTCTTGATTGGCCAACTCCAAAGAATATTTCTCATTTGAGAGGATTTTTAGGGTTACGTGGATTCTATAGAAGATTTGTGAAAGGATATTCTCATCAAGCAGCACCTCTCACAGATCTTACAAAGAAAGGAGCTTTTCTTTGGACTAAGAAGGCACAAGAAGTTTTTGATAAGTTTAAGCAAATCATGAGTACATGTCCAGTGTTGGCACTTCCGGATTTTACAAAACCTTTTGAATTACAGTGTGATGCTTAAGGTGAAGGTGTTGGAGCTGTTCTAATGCAAGACAAACATCCTATTGTTTTCGAGAGCCGGAAGTTGAGAGGGGCAGAAAAAACTTACTCCATTTATGACAAAGAGATGCTTGCCATCATGCATGCTTTGTCTAAATTCCGTCAATACTTGGTGGGAAGTAAATTTGTTGTTAAGACTGACCACAATAGTCTTAAACATTCTATGCGCCAAAAGGATTTGAACGAAAGGCAGCAGAAGTGGGTAAGTAAGCTCCAAGCATATGACTTTGACATTGAATTTGTCAAAGGGAAAAATAACATAGTGGCTGATGCTCTTTCAAGAAGGCCTCATTTGCAGTCACTTTGTGAGTTATCAGCAGATTGGAAGGAGTTAATTACTGCTGATTATGTTAAAAATTAGTTTGCAACCAGCTTGCTAGAAGGTCATTTGGTTGATGAAAGGTATAAGTTGGTTGATGGGATAATTTACTACAAAGATAGAATCTTTTTAGTGCAAGAATCTAAGCTTAAAAAGAAGATTCTACAATATTTTCATGATGTTCCCCTTGCTGGTCATCAAGGGATTTTCAAGACTTATAAGCAGATTCGTGAAAGATTCACTTGGAAAGGGTTGAAAGAAGAAGTCTTGAACTACATTAGAGAGTGTCCGATTTGTCAAAGAAATAAAAATGAACACTCTTATCCAGCTGGTCTGCTACAACCCTTGCCCATTCTAAATCAGAAATGGGAAAGTATTGCCATGGATTTCATCACGGGGTTGCCCAAGGTGCAAGGACGTGATTGTATTTTTGTTGTGGTTGATAGACTAACGAAATTTGCTCATTTCTTTGCTGTACCACTTCATTTACAGCAGCTCAAGTGGCTGAGTTGTTTTTCAGAGAGGTCTTCCGTTTGCATGGATTGCCTAAAACTATTGTCAGTGATAGGGACAGCAAGTTCCTAAGTGTTTTTTGGCAAGAGATCTTCAGATTGAGTGGGACAGTGCTTACTCCAAGCACTAGTTATCACCCACAAACAGATGGGCAATCAGAAATTGTGAACAAATGGTTAGAGGGCTACCTAAGAAACTATGTTTCAGGACAGCAAAGAGCTTGGATTAAATGGCTTCATTTAGGAGAGTATTGTTATAACTCTTCTTATCACATGTCAATTAAGATGTCACCTTTTATGGCTCTTTATGGTTATGAAGCTACTAATTTTGTTGATTTAGTGTTTGGTGATAGTAGAGCTCCACAAGCACAGGATATGTTACAACAGAGCCAAGACATCTTGAAATCTCTCAAGGAAAATCTGCAACAAGCTCAAAATCAGCAGAAGTTATACGCTGATCAGCAGCGTGTTGAAAGGTCTTTTGAAGTTGGGGACATGGTCTATTTGAGGCTTCAGCCATATAGACAATCTTCTCTCAAGAAAAGTGGTGCGGAAAAGTTGAAGCCACGTTTTTATGGCCCTTTCAAAGTCACCAAGAGAATTGGTGAAGTTGCTTATGAGTTGGAGCTTCCAGCTGAAAGCAAAGTACATAATGTCTTTCATGTGTCACGCCTCAAGAAGGCAATTGGACACAACGTGGTGGCTACATCAAAATTACCTCCATTGGATGAGGAAGGTCAGTTGGTGTTGATTCCTGAAGAAATCCTTGAAACTGGAGAGCGTTCTTTGAGGAGAAGGACAATCAAAGAATATTTGGTTAGATGGAGGAATTTGCCTATTGAAGATGCCACATGGGAAGGAGAACAGATTTTGTTGCATCCATCTTTTCAGTTGCTTGAGGACAAGCAATTTCGAGGAGGGCGGACTGTAATGTCCCCTTCTCATCAGTAATTTGTTCTGACACTCATCCGCCTATTCCGGAAGCCTGTAGGCATGTATGAGGTAAAATTAGGGTTTCCAGTTCTGAGGTTCCTCGGCATTTTCTGAGAGTTTACTATTTATGGTAAATTCTATTTTAAGCAGTATGGAGTTTGTCAGCTTTCAGTACTTCATTTTCAGTTGGAGCATTTATTTGCAGTTCTTATTTGACCTCTTAAGGCATTTTTATGTTGAAATAAGGCATTAAGGTTATATTATGCAGTTGACCCCCTTGGCCTAGATGAACAACTTTAAGTTGTAATTAAAAAGGGGACTTGGAAGGGTGGCGCCTTCATGAAGAAGTTTATATTTTTTAATAAGAATATTATTCCTTGGGAAAAGTGGACGCCACTTTATTAAATGAGAATTTTGAAATAAAAGTGAAATTCTTATTAAGCTTTTTTGGACGCCATCTTGAGAAGTTGAATGATTTTGGGAATTTGAAAGGTCTCCTGTGTCTTTTGGTCTGCTTCTCAGGCATTTGGAGAGTTTGTGAGCTCTTATTTAATGAAGGTCTTTGCTCCAGTAGTTTATCCATGAAAATTATGCTAAAGTTATGCTATCGGAATGACAATTGATATATTGCTTCGAGGATGTCTACCTCCTAGCCTTTCGTCCAATTTCGTGTTTGCAATATAACACCTAGTTGGCTACATTGCTGCTTCTCAACATCAGACTAGCAGATTGAGCTCATTTGATTGAAGAATTCTGGAGATTTTGGCAATTTTGGTTTGCTGTTTCATCTACTGTTGAAGGTGATTTTTATTCATAGTTTATTTTCCAGTTTGAAATTGGTTCTGGGTACTTCACCAATCTATTTGCTGACCTTGGGCGACCCTTCATGTTAATTTTGGGAATTTAATTTCAAGTGTCTGATTTTTAAATGAAAATCGCCCCTCCAAGGAGGGCCGTACCTTTTCTAAGAGCATTGGGAATTGTGCAAGTTGATATAAGTTGGAATTTGCTGCTGTTTGGTGCTTGGATTTTGGGCGCCTACCTCCTGAGAGACCTTTGCAAAAGACTTCAATCAATTCGGAGGTGAAATGAGTGAGTTATGAGTATTTTACTGATTTCCAGTTTGCTGATATGAATTTCCAGAACTCTGGATTTTACATCAGATTTATAAGCTTCCTGTTTTAATCATATTTCTGTCATTGGAAAGCAAAGAACATTATTGGAATTCATTCTTATCTTCTTATCTCATTTCTCTATCATTGTAATTCATGTTTTTGCAGTCCTTTGAATTGTAAGGTTTTGATTAGTAGTACTAATCTGACCCATTATTATTGTTGCAACTACTTGATTAAATTCTAATTAATTACCCTTGGACGGTTTACCGCCAGTGCGGAGAAAGAATTTGTTATATCATTGTACCCACTTTCAAGTGGTGAATTCCCACAATTCTGTGGATGCCCGCCGCAGCGGATGAATTGTTTAAATTGTAATCTTTTCCCCCCACTGTTTGGTGGTAGTGTGGAAATGCTCTTCATGGCTGGTTATCCGCCTATCAGTTTCTAGTTTTTCAATTCAACACTCCGTCATATGTTAGCACCTCGCCCTCAGTGGGATCTTGAGTGCACATTCTTGACGTTGAGTAGTTTTCTTTCAAGTATTTTCATTTAGCTCCTCCGCCATATGACAACACCTATCCCTCATTGGGATTGAGTGTGCATTCTTGGTGTGAGTTCATTTCAAGTTCAGTTTTCTATTTGGAGCTAACGCTAACCGAGTTGATTAAGTGCTGGTTATGTGTGTTAATTCAAAAAAAAATTGGTTAGCATATTTCATTGGTCTTGAATAGCACAAAGACTATGATTCCGTCCTGAGATGAACAAGCCAAACTCTTTCCTAACATTTTCCACCACTTCTGGATCTACGAAGATTCTTCTGAATGGTCGCTTGTACCCATTAGTAACTTCACTCTCTATATGGTGGAGTTCTCCTTGTCAAAGCAAGTATCTGTGAACTATAGTATTTGGGAGATAATGCATATGCAAGGAGATGCAATGGTGTGTTCATCTTGTCCCAACGGTGGTGAATGATTTTTTCAACTCTATGAAAAATGTTTCTTGAGGGTCATTCTCTTTTTTGCTATTATCACCTTTATTTTTTCTATCATGGAGTCAATACCATCATAGATTTCTCCCAAACATGGTTGATCTGTATCAGCAAACCTGATCATACTCATGATAGGCTCGGTGAATCTCAACACATAGGCCACATGATCCCACCAAATGTCATCTGAGATCAATGACTTGACCTTTTGGGCCCTCTCTGAACTTGATGTTTTCCAAATACTCCATTGGTTGCTAATAACCATGGCACCCAATGCCTCTCGCACCTTCACAAGTTGTCTCAAAACGATTGTGTGTGATGCAAATCAGGTCTCAGCAACCTAGGATCATGTAAAACATAAGTTAATAATAATAACACATTAAAATATAAATCCATAAAATTAAAAAATAAATTACATAATTGATAAATAATAATTAAATTAAATTTACCTTCAACAATTCCAATCTCGAGAAAGTCCTGAAGATGCTTTGTGACATATGGTGGTTTGTCACAAACATTTGGATCTCCTCAGCCTCTTGGTATATATCTTTCACCCATTCTATTTGAGTGCCAATTGCTTGCATCACCAAGTTAAGGGAGTGTACAAGTGCATGGTGTCCAAAAAATGTGTTCATACCTTTGCTCAACCAAAATACCTGCAGCCCTGCAATTTTTTGCATTGTCTGTAATGACTTGAACAACATTTTCCGGACCCACCATCTCTATGGACTCAATGAGGATTTTTGAAATGAATTTTGCATCCTTGATTTTCCCCTCACAATCAACTGCCTTCAAAAACATAGCCCCTTTTGGGGACACTGCAATAACATTTATCAAAGGTCGGTTTTTGCAATCCTTCCATCCATCGGAAACAATAGACATTCCTGTTTCAACCCAAGAATCCCTAATTGGTTTGAGTGATGTCTCTACATGATTTTTTTCTTTTACTAATAAGGTGGTGCGCACTTTTTCATACCCAGGAGATTTGAAACCTGAAGGTGCAGTATTGATTGCCTCCA
Source organism: Sequoia sempervirens (assembly GCA_007258455.2). Lineage (NCBI taxonomy): Eukaryota > Viridiplantae > Streptophyta > Pinopsida > Cupressales > Cupressaceae > Sequoia > Sequoia sempervirens. The sequence goes on from VDFB02069493.1 coordinate 6,581, forward strand.
CCATTTCACGCCAATATGGTGATCTCACCAAGTTGAAAGGAAGACCATTGGCATAAATGCAACGTGCAATTTTTTCCTCTGCGATGTCTCTTGCTTCATTTTGAAATGCCCTATCCAATGGTCCTCTTTTGCGGGAAGAAATGGGGTCTTCTACTTGGACAAAGAGTGTCTCCAAGGAAGGATGTTGAGAGGCCACTGTTGAATCTGCAGGCAAAGTCATTGATTTTTTCTTTGCTAAAGGATGGTTTCTTAATTTTGTTCTTTCAGCCATAGCATCAACTTCTTCTTGTTCAACAATGTATTTCATAATTTTATCCTTTGACAACCCCTTCTTATTTGGCCCTCCACATACTCTAATCCCTTGCCCACCTTGTCCACAAAGGTGAAATCTCACTCAACTATATGAGCTCTTAAATTGGATTTTACACTCATCACAAATTCAAACAAATGCCCCACCTCCTGGAAGCTGTTCAACCATCGTAGTATGATGGCATAAAGGAGATGCTACATCAATTTTAAACTTTTGGTTTTTACCAGTAGTAACACCCACTGAACTTGAACTTGTAGCCATTTGAACTTTGATTTTTCTGTTATAAGAAATATAAAGTATTGAACAAATTACAAAATGAACACCAAAATACATTGAAACAAATAGCAAATCTTATTTCTTCTTTTCTAAAAAAAATCTTCAAAAACTTGAAAAAATCTTCAAAAACTTGAAAGAATCCATCATAAACTTGAAAAAATGAGTTAAAATGCATACCTTAGGTGATTAGATCTCCTTTGTGCAAGCTATCCTCACTTTCTCTTGCACTTGATCAATCTCCTTCAAAAAATTAGCAACCTGCAAAATGAGAAAAATGGAGGGCAAAATGTGTTTGTGAGAGCAATGAAATGGCAAAGGAGTGATAGAGTCATGTTATAAAGGCGTTTTAGGGTTTTTTTGGGACTTTAGGTGCTTTAAAAATTGATTTTTGTTTTTGTTTTCAGTGCCCAAAGTTTGTGGGAGCGTTTGGGCACGCGCGGGCACGGCTGGGAGCGCCCAGCCACCCCCGGGTTCCCTGTGGGTCCGCTTGGAGCGGACCCATAGAGAACCTAGGGGTGGCTGGGCGCTCCCAGGCACTCCCCAGCAAGAACTAGTGCCCAAACGCTCCACGAGTGGGCACGTAGGGCAAAAACAGAGAACCTAGTAACATAGCTTTAGTGACTTCAACATATTCTTCCCTTTGAGAGAGCTTGAAGTTGATGCCCAATGAATGAAAAACCAATTTGGTTACCACTTCTCCTTCAATACTCGTAATTTCTTTGCTTTTTGAATCATAATATTTGGTGCAGGCAAGGACTAGAACAATGCACTGCATGGATGTTGAAAATCCCATGGCATGAGCTAGCTTTCAAAAATTCTTTGAGAAATTGGAGTCCTTTCACCATCTTGCATTCTATTCTAGAAATCATTCATGTTGAGGTACCCTAGAGACAAATCTCTGACCTCTAGTAAGTTAGTTTCAATGATTGACATATGCTCACACCCTTGCTATTTATACTTCTTCTTCAACGATTTGAGGGCTAGGGTAATCTAGATATAAGAGAGATTTTGGCCTTGAGGACTTGGTTAGGTGGAAGCCTAGTCTTTGATATGCAAAAGTGGTTTTGCAAGTAATTCATTTAAGCAAGAAGAAGGCTTTTAAATATTTTAGACAAGTGTAGGGTAAAATTCTCTAGGCTATTGAAGGTAGCATGTTTCAATTGCAGAACTCTTTGGATAGGAAGAATCAATTGTTGTGAATGTTCTAAATGCCTCCCATTTGAACTAATATTCTTTTTAGGTTCCCAACTTTTTCAATGTCTTGTGAGGATTTGTTAAATCGTTTAAAAATGATATTTTCATGTTTTTCAAATTTTTTGAGCTTGTGGAGAACTTGATTATATGTTCCATGTTATCACTTCTTTTCTAAAAACCTAGTAATTTACTTGTTTGGGAGAAGACAAGGTTCCTGGAATCATTTTGGAAACTAAAAGTTTTTGGGAACCATTTTAGAAACTATAAGGTTTTGGGAATCACTTCTTTCTTTGATGCAAAATTTCTTTTTCTTTATTTGATATTTGAGTTGGTTCTTGGAACTAATGTTTAGGTCGAAAGAGAAGTGTTGGGAATTGTAGGATTTGCCAAAAATGAAGCAATATTTCTATTTGAAGTCATTTAATTCCTATTTCCTTTTGGTTGATTCCATGTCTTTGGGAACTTATGTGGTTCTTGAAACACCTCTGGATGCCAAAAGAGTTCTTGGAACCATAGATTTCTTCGAAATAAATAGGGTCGATTGCATTTGGGAAGTTCTTCTTTCATCAAGAACTAATTCCAACTATTATTTTTGGAGTTTGGAGAGTTCCATGAGAGGAACTTCAATTTTTCTGAAAGTGCCCTTATAAAAATTTTGTTTTCTTCGAAGATACATTGATTGATATTTTGTTGACGAGGCATCAAGGAATTGAAGGGATTTTCAAAATGTGACTATGTAAAGTTGGGTTTTAGTCAAATAGAATTAGAGAAAAAGCTTTTCATGACACACTTAATGCGTAAAGGTGAATTCCTTGCAACAGTTGATGAAATTTTTTAAAATCCTGGAAGAAGGATAACAATTGGTTCTTATTGGGGAGAGGGACCTTGCAAACATAGTAGGGACTTAGGATCTCAAGTAAATAGTAGTGTCTCAGCCATTGGGCAATAGAATCAGCAAACACAAAGGAAGAGAGAGAGCATAGGATAAAAAGTGAGAGAGAAACAAGCAAAGTAAGACAAGCAAGAAACAAAAACAAAAAGAGAAAGACACACAAAGGATCGAAACTAATGTATGTACATTATGAGAATAATTAATTCATTATTTGAATAGTTTCAAATACTGCCCTTTGTAAAGAAGGGGAAAGTGAGTACCATTAGTGTACGCTAGATCATAAGTGTTGGTTTCACAAGATTGCCTAGTTTGAAAAGGACATATCCATAATGAGTGAAACTTCCCATGAATTCCTTTGGCTTCCGGCTTCTTATCCTAGAGTAGTACTAGATTGCCAACTGCAAAATCCCTGTGCTTTCTCTTTCTTGTCAAAAATACCTATGACCTTAGCTTGATATTCAACAATTTTGCCTATGATGCTGTTACCTTGCTCTTCAATCTTTGTTGGCTATAGAATCCTTTTCTCCAATGAATTCTTAAATTGCTCATTTTCAATAGCATTCTATAGTTTCAAAGATGAAAGTTCTGGAGGTGTAGGTAATGCAACATCAATTTTGTAAACAATTTCAAAGGAGACATACCTATAGCTCTTGTTGGCATGATCCTATCAGCCCACTATGCATCATAAAGGTTTTTATGCCGGCTTTGCTTAATATCATCTATTAGCTTATGAACAATAGGGTAAGGTTTTTATTGATTGATTTAGTAAACATAGCAAGGTTTTCCTAATCCTTAAAAGGAAAAACTCCATTCCAGTAGCAGAGCCGCCAAGGACAATTCCCTCTTCTTCCAGAGCACAGTCAAAAGGGAAGGGCAAAAGTCAGTCTCAAGAAGGCATCAAAGGTAGTAGATCAAGTTAAAATGTAAGAAGAAGGTTAGACTTCTCAGGCATAGTCATACAGGAGCAACCTACAGTTGTAACAAAAGCTCCTCCTGATGAGCCCGTACCTCAGAAGGAAGCAGAGGAGCCGCCTTTAACACATGTCTCTGTACCTTTGACAGAACCTTTGCGGTCACATCGACCTTGATATTGAAGATGATGAAGAAATTGCAAGAGTACCCCTAAGGAAGTTAGTAAAGATACTACCGTGTCTTGGCTGAGAACTCCTTGGGAAGGGTAAGAAGAAGGCCTTCATATCAGGGGAGTGTTGATGATCTCGATAACATCTATCAGGAACCTCCTAAGAAGAAAGAAAGAAGCAAGTTCACTTTGATAGGAATCTTGATAACGAGATAGTCATGGAGACTGCATTGCCCCCAGAAGACAAGAACAGGGATGAGGTGAATATGGATGACTTCGTGATGGTCAAGGCTAATCTTGGTAGAAATACCAGACATGCAATGTGAGTCATTCAGAGTAGTGTCCAAAAGTCTCCAGGAAAGAGTGCTCAAGGATGGAGAAGACAAGCAGCCCTCAAGGCTGAAAATCAGCAACTCAGGCTTTATATTTCTAACCTTGTTCATGGTTCTTGACAGCAACCCAGATTGCTGCCCCAGATTTAGAGACACCAGCTGATCATCAGCAAGTTAAGACAGCTGGTCATTTGTGGGAAAGAAACTCAGGAGTGGATTGAGAGTTTCATCGTCAGAGGAAAGGAGATCTTGGCACGGATGTTCCAGTTGAGAGAAAACGCTCATGAGCTACGCCAAGGTATCCAAGGGTTTGAACAAACATGGCTGAAGTAAGAACCAAGGCATGAGATTATTATTGCTGATTTAGATACAGCCTATGGTTCAGCAGTTTCAAAAGAACACAAGAGGCAGATCCTTGCTTGGAGAGAGCGTCATGTTTTCAAAGTTAAAACTTACGAGAGGACATCCAAAGAGTTTATTGCCTACAGACAAAGGGTGATCGAAACTCTTCTTTTCATTAGTGAGTTTGTCATAGAGATTCCTTCTCGATACAGTCTTGAAGATGGTTCCTACGTCGGGCTTGATGAGGTGCAAACTCAATTTCAGAGTGTTGTTCGCAGTTGCAATCCAGTTGGCGAAAGGATGAGTTATATTTCGATGATGTCAGCAAAGTTTGAGAAAGCGGCCAATGAGGTCGAAGATTTCCTGAGATCTGTTGCAGATGCTGAAGATATGCTAGAAAAGCGGTGTTTTGCTATTGAGGGCATAGATGCACCAAACCGGGACACAATTTCTAATTTTCTAGCGGATGTGATCGAGCTTTAAAGCAGCTTTCTTCTAGAAGCTTTCTTCCTGCTTTCTTTCTATTCTTGGAATAATTCTTATCCATTCTTTGAGAAGAGAAAGAAGATGAATGTAATAGTTGGCGTTTCCCGCTTTTTCTACTTTCTTAGGTGTTAGATGTTATCTTCTTTCTAGATTTAGAAATAAAGCTTGCTTGCTGAGCAAGCCCTAGAATGTGAAAGCAAGGAGATTTTAGGGTTCCCTACTCCTCTGCTTGTCTATAAATAAGAGCCTTTGCTCATTAGTTTTCTTTAACCATGCTAGTGATAACAAAATGCTGAGCTTATTGTGCCTTCTATTTGTTATTTAAGTGTTGTTCAATTGTTTTATGATAGCTAATTGTTGAGTCTCTTTTAGCCAGCAAGAAGTTATTGTAATTGCTGTTCGTATTGTGTAAGAACAAGAGTGCAAGCCTCTTTAGCTGCAATTTCTTGTTCCAGGCATGTTAGAAGTAAGTTTTGTTCCAGAAGTTTGAGTAATATAATCATGAGCCTCCTTTGCCTTGATATAGCATCTCAGATTTCCGTTATTTGTGTTCTACTTTTATGATCTTGATTTCAGCTTACATTGAAGTGTGTAGATGTTTGTTGAGAAAGAGTTTATTGAAGTATTTTGTCAGAGAATCAACCTTGTTCATTTCTAGTTTGTCTTGCTTTGCGTATTACTTGAGAAGTTAGAAACGTCTTTAGTTTAAGTTAGTCGTAGTTGAAGTTCTTAAAACAGAAAATCTCAGTTGTGGCGTTTGTGTTTAATAAACCTTGTGCTCTAAGCTGATCAAAAAGATAGGTAACTCAGTCCTTAGTTTACTTTCTTTCAAAACCATTAGCAAGAGGGAGCTTCCCCTCCTAATTTGAAGAGCAATTTATCTGTCCATAGCTGTCCGTTTCAAATACGCATTCCGGAGGTGCGAATTTAAAGGCCAACAGTATGTATGCATGTATGTATTACATTTCCAATATTATCTAACATGATTGCAGGACCTAAAACCGAGATTTATCTTGTTTGAAGCATTTAAGTGGTAAGTTACAGCCTTAACTACATTAAGCTTGTGATTCTAGGGCAATATTTAGGGCAATCTCAAAATGGGACATTACAAGCACCCTAATGGGGGTTTTCGGGGCAACACCCTCAATGGGGTCAAGGGGCAGCCGAAATTAAAGCCTTTGAGACCACACAAACCATGATAGTGTATGCCATTTTACACAATTTTATCGCTTTAACTATTCTCCAAAAGTCCTCCAAACCCTTCAAAAAATGCTTGACTTCCATGCTTTTATGTTTAAGCATTTTCAATTTTCAAAATTTTATGCCTCTTTTTCCCTCATTTTCATAAACCCAATTGAGTCTCTACTTGGGACTTGTTGATGTAAGGCCTTATGACACAACAAACACCTTAGAACAAAGTGTCACAGACGCTCTATTCTCTCTTGAAAAACTACTTCCTATGCTAAGATTGCAAGTGAGGTCATAGGGTAATTCCAATGTTTAAGATGAACGCGGATAGGCTCTGTGGTATGGATGTGATTTGCTGTGGGCACAAGTAAGATTTTGCAAGTTATTCGAAGAAGTGGAGACATAAATGCAGTACCATTTTGGGTTTTTTGATTTTATAAAAAAAGTGAAAAAAGATTTAGGGTTTAGAGACTCTATGCTACTCCTAAGAAATCAAGAGAAGACGAAGACTAAGTGAAACCAAATAAACCATACTCTGTTTCGCCACGTTCAACGACAACTACGCAGAGCAAGTGCAATCTTCTAGGAATGTGCTTGTGATTTTCACGTGATAAATAATTGCCATCAGATCGAACAACAATTATTAAAACAGAAGTTAAGCATCCACAGTAAAGCTCAGTCTAACTTTGCACATTGAGTGAAATCATCCACCCAAAGAAAGTATGAGCTCGGTTTCACTAATCTCCGTTATCAATCAATCATTCTTCTAACATACATTTTAATTCAAATCTACTAAGAGAGAAAGAAGATATGCGACCATGCAACTATTCAACAATCAAGTATTCAAGGCACCTCATGCATTTGAACTTCATTATCAAAGTAGTGTTTTCACAACAATCTCATACAAACTCTCTCTTTATTTCTAACTATCTCAAATCTGCTCTAACTCTTAATCTCTACCTTCTAATCTTCTAATTCTTATCTAATTCTCTAATTTCTAATGAGAAATGAGAGAGTGAGGGGGGGGTTTATATAGTTTTTCAAGATTACAAAGAACGGCCGAGATTGATTCAAGATCAATGGCCAAGATTAAATGGAACTAAACCCTAATTAGGGTTTCCAAAACCACAATCAGTTAACTGAAGAGAACACTAGACAACTGGAGTGTCATCCTTATCCGCTTGTGCAGCCTCACGTTCGGCGAACCTGGACACTATCAGGTCGACCTCCTCCATAGCAATGTCGGGCAGCACGCTGATGTTGTACTCTAGCAAATCCAAGTTCTCGGCACACTCTGCAAACATAGTCGTCCATGTTGGCTCTTGTAGCAAGAAAGAACTTCTGATGGCCATGAATTCGAACACTTTGGTGAAGCCTTCCTTCATAATCGGCCTGGTGGTGGAGAAAAATTTATGTACTTGCTCTTTCAAACTCCTTGGCCGCAAGTGTTTCCTTCGGACAATCTCCTTGTCTAGCATATCTGCAGCCATCTCATAGATTTTACTTTGAATTTCTTTACTTGTTCTTCAACTACACCACTATCCTGCTTCACCTTTTCGAGGACTCCTTTCCTTGAGATCAAAGCATAGTACCATCCGTTGAAGTCATAAGCTGCTCCGGCTTCGATAACTTTGTCCTCGATCAATCCTTGCTTTGAAATGCCCTTCAGTTCCCGGATGCATGGGATGATCCTGCTCTGAATATCCTCGAGACTGCTCCATGACTCTGCAAGATCCGCAACTCGCGAAAGCATGAAGGAAGCCTGTTCATTTATATGTGCCAACTTTTCTACAAACATCAACGCTTCTTCTTTCCTTCCAATCATCCAGTCTTTAGCCTCCCTCGCTGTTGTCAATTCCTCTTCAAAGTTCGCACTTGGTTCTTGTGAGGCATTCGGAGGTAAAGGCGCCACTTGTTCACCTTCGTTTAGTGGCTTGGTCAGGTGCTGGATGTAGTCTTTTAGACGTTGAATTTCTTTCTTGTACTCCTTTTTCTTGGCAACTTCTTTTTCTAATCTGGCCTTGATGGTGGCCACAGAATTATCCAAGTCTTCGACTTCCTGCTCTTTTGTTGCCAGACCCATGTCTTTTGTTGCCAGACCCATGTCGACAGTCGTGATAGCATATTCCTCAGGAGCAATCTCGTCTTGAAACTTGTCGGCCGTAGGCACTGCAATTTGCACCGTGCGATTTCCGGCTTCATCTCTCTGAATGGTTGAGAACTTCTTGGCCTTCTTCCTTGGGGCAGTTTGCTCTAATCTGGCCAGAAAATCTGTGTCATTGTCCTCCTCAGGGACCTCCACTGGCGCTTTTCTTTTCAATCTTTCCCTCAGCCATTCTGGTACTGTTGGCTGTTCAATTATGTCCTCTTGATTTTGGACGTCCTGTATGTCCTGTACTTCCTGTCCTTCCTGAATTTCTGGCATACTTCGAATTTCTTGGACTAACTGCATATCCTGGATTTCTTGGACGGATGGGTCCTCTTGAATGCCTTTGAGGGCGGAAATCATTCCTTCCTCGAATTCTCCATCCTCGATGTTTGTGTCGTTATCCGATTCCAAGATCTCTGTGCTTGCTGGAGAAGGTTGATCATCATCCTCTATTTGAATTGGCTCTACATTTTCAACCGGAGACGAGATCATGGCATTTTCCAAGGATTCTCTATCTAAGGCAAGCATCTCCTCTATGTTCCGGGAAGTAGCCGACTGGAGGGGTCTAGACTTATGTTTCTTCCGCGAAGGCCCTTCATCCATCTCTTTACCTTTGTCTTGAATTGCAGACTTATCGGCTTCTTTCCTCTTCTTGGAGTTGGCAGCATCTGCTTGTCCATCCGCATGAGATGCACCGGCGTTCGAAGAACATGACTCAGTGTCTCCCATCAACTCGTAGGTAAATTGCACCTTTCTCTGTTTTAACACTTCTACTTGACGATCTATCCACCACTGAGAGTACTTGAAAACAGGGCGCATCAAAGTGGTTAGATCACCCATCTCAGGCTCGAGCCATTTTATAGGCGGTAGTGGCTCATTTTCTTTGAAGCCTGGCTGCACATATATTCCATCATCTTGTAGTTGGTCAGGTATTTTGAAAAGCTCTGTTGCCCTTACCATGCTTAATGGCAACCTTGACCATAATCTTCTCCTTACATCGTATTCATCGGCTGCGTTGGCCCAAAAGTCCTCTAGGTCAACCCGATGTTTGTATCTTTCTCCGTCCACAATCTTGATGTGATGAAGCGGATCGAAGTTGCTCCTGGCTTTGTATGATATAAAAGGATATTGCTGAATCTCCAGTCGAGAAACCTCCGCTGCTTGTGCTGTCGGGCATGACTCCTCCATGTTGCCGATGAAAAACGGAAAGGTAACAGCAGCTTTCTGCTTAGGCCTTTGGATATTCTGATACGTTTCTAACTGTCTTAGCACTTCCAACAATACCATCCTGTTAGTCGGATAGACAGGCAGCCTATAAGGATTTTCGGAAAATCCTTGGATTCTGATGTAGGTGAACTTAGGATATTGAATGAACCAGAATCCATACCGACTGATCAGGCTCTTGGCTTCATGCGAGAGTCTTTGGTGCGTTCCGCCCTGAAGAAGCCGGGTGATATACATCAAAAATGCATCGTGAGCTCTCCGGAAATGGGACTTCTCTTTCAGCTGCAGCTGTGGATAGCAGTCGTAGACTTTGAATTTCCCCTCGCCGTTGCCAACCACGCCTTTGCATGTCAAGCCAGGATATTTATAATATCTCGCAAGTGAATATACAATGTAGGAGCTCATGTGGAAAATCTTGGTCTGCTCAAAGTTGACCAACTGTTCGTGCAAGCTGTCACTAATCATCCTGGACCAATTGAACATTTTGACTCCAGTGATTATTTCGTCAATAAAATAGTACATCCATTCTTCGAAAGGAGCACCGTGGGCACTGCCTACCATTCTGTTAAGTAGCAGAACAATATCACCATATTCCTCTTTGAAGTGGGTTCTGATCAATCTTTTCGGCATTTTGCTTGCAGTAGGCTTTGGTTTTAATAACCAATTCTTGTTTATGTTGGATGCACAGAGATCCTTCTGACTTTGATAAAGTTTGAGTGCGTCTTGCTTAGTGCGGTAGGATGTTCGGTTGTACACTGGAATGCCAAAAGTCTCCTGGATTGCTGGCTCGGACAAGTAAGCAAGGATCCTTCCGTCAGGAGCTTCTATCTGTCTGTCTTGTGCGTTGTAATGTAGTGCGCATTCTGCCATCAGCTCAGGACATTCTTTTGCTGATGGAAATCCAGCTGCATGGACGATTCCGTTGCGCATCATCCTCATGGCGATTGGTGTAGGCAGACGTCCGTCAGTCCCGTACATTCTCTTCCGGAAATCTTCAAGATCAACGTGGCCAAGATCTGTGTCTAGAACATGCTCCCACTTGGACTTGATCTTTGATTGTGTTTGCACACCTTTGCTTGCGAACTTCATCCTGAATGCTTCGAAAAGTAGATCTGCAAGAAAAGGAAGACAGAGATAATAAGAATTCGACATTAAAATCAGTTTGAAAGAACATTCCAGCTGGTAATCAAATTAGATTTCGTGAAAAATAACAAGCTGGAAAAATAAATAAATGGTGAAGCTTCATGTTAACATGAAATGGACAAACAAATCTGCCTTGTGACTTCTTGGAGACGTGATCACGATTGCAATGCAAGCTGATAACAGATTATTTCCTTCACTTTGCTGCAAATTTCTCAACCTCTTGCCTTAAACAATTTTCTTCTCACCACTTTTCTTCTCAAAATCGAGTGATTGCACAAATGAAAAACGAAATCACTTATAGAAGTGAGAAGGTCGATCATTTTAGTAAATTTGCAATGTTTCCTTTGAATCAAGTTCGAACTCATCTTTCACTTTGCTTTCGTATGGCAAGTTCTATCCTCAATAATCTCGTCCGGGAAAGTTTCTAATTTCATTTCCAGTCCAACAAAACTCTTTTTCTCTCTTCCCAATTTCGAATTTCTCAAGACTTATCTCTTTTTTGGTTGTTGGAAAATAAATGATTAAAATAATTAAAATAATTATTTTATGTGTCCATTCCAACCCATTCATTTTATTGGCAAATTATTTTTGATTTTCGAAAATTTCCTTGCCAATGCCTTAGGCCAATTTTTCATTTTTCCAATTTTTTTCGCCATAATCTTCATTATCCAATTTATTGGTCCATGATTTTTTGATCGTTTCCCAAAAATATTTGGCCATGTCCAATTTTATTTGGCCATAAATATTTCTCGTCTGACATTTTCCTAGCCACGTCCAATAATTTCCTAGCCATGTCCAATAATTTTCTAGCCATGACTTGTCTCTTGTCCAAAATTCTTTCGCCATGTCCGATTTTTCCTAGCCACGTCCAATTTATTTTGTCCATTTGCTTGATTTTTTCCACAATTTTTCTAGCCATGGTGAAGATTTCCTTTAGTCACTTGGGGGAATTTTCTAAGTGCCATGCATATTTTAATTTTTCAAAGGTTTGGACTTAGGCAAATTTTAATTTATTTTTTATTTTTTATTTTTTTTGCTCTCCAATACATGGCGGACCTTGGCATTTTCTTTGCCATTCACTTTTCCTTGGCTATGCCTTAGCCATTTTTCTCTTTTACCTTGGGCGGACTTTCCACGTTTTGTTGCCACTTAACTTCTTGGCTGAGGGCGGACTTTGTTGATTCCTTGGCCATGGTCTAACATTTAGGCGGACTTCATCTTGTGTTAGGCCATTACAAGGGCGGACTTCAGCTTTGATCTGACTATTCACTCTTTGCCTTAGACATCTCCTCTTCCATAGGGCGGACTTTAGCTTGTCTTTGGCCACTTCAACTTTGTCTTTGTCCATGCCTTAGCCAAATTTATCTCTTTTTTGCTTTGGGCGGACTTCCTCATATTCTTCGCCATTGGTCACTTTTGCTTAGGGCGGACTTGCTACATTTGTTTGCCACTCCCTCTTAGACTAAGGCGGACTTCATGGTTTTCATTGCCACTTTCCACTTTGACTTGGGCGGACTTTATCATATCCTTGGCCATTGTCCAAAGCTTAAGGCGGACTTCCTTGTTTTTATTGCCATTTGACCATTTTTTCTAAGGGCGGACTTGGCTTAGGAGCTTGCCAATTGACTTCTTGAAGAGGGCGGACTTTGAGCTTTGGTTGGCCATTGCCTCCTTTCCTTAGACATTTTCTTCTTTTTTCATGGGCGGACTTGCTCCATCTGCTTGCCATTAGACCTTTGTCTCAAAGCGGACTTCATCATTTTCCTTGCCATTGGATGGCGGACTTCAGCTAGTGGTTGACCATGACAAGGGCGGACTTGATACATGTTCTTGCCATTTCCTCTTTCCCTTAGGCAAATCCCTCTTCTCCATGGGCGGACTTCAGCTTGTGCCTTGCCATTGCACACTTTGACAGGGGCGGACTGCCATTGCTCAGATTTTTGTGCCATTGATTGCTTGGCTGAAGGTGTTTGCCATTCATTTCTTCTGTACTTCACCATTACTTGTGAGCTGAAGGCGTATATCTCAGTTTTCTCCATGATTGTGTTCAGATTTTCCCATGAACTGTTCAGATTTCTCACAAATTCCCAGATTTCTTGACGAATTTCATGAATTTTTTTACCAATTTATTGATGAATTCATCATCTCATTCACCATTTTTTGTGCTCATTACCAGATTTCTCTGTGATTCTCCAGAATTTCTCACCATTTTTGAACGAATTTTCTAGATTTTTGAACTTTTTTATGATTTTCCAGATTTTTGACCAAAATTTCAAAAAACTTTGAATCGATTTTCTGAGAGTTTAGTTGCTCGTTTCGAACTTCTGAGTGCGTTTTCGAAACTCGTGACCCTTCTAAAAATAGAAACTTTCTAAAAATAGAAATTTTCCAAAAATAGCAACTTTCCAAAAATAGACCCTAAAAAATAGGGATCCCAGAATTGCCCAAAAGTGCCAAAAAAGTAGGTCCTAAAAAATAGGGGGCCCGGGGTGAGAAACCCTAAAAACTGGGAGGTGTCGGAATTGACCGAAATGACAGTCGATCTTCGTCTCCGAGGCCTTCTAAGCGTGATGGCGACGTTTATACAGTGATCCAGGCTGAAACTCATTTGCTTGACTCGGGTGACCATTAAAAATTCAGACTCAAAAACCCCCAAACGGAGAGCAGACAAAAGAGGCACGCGAAGGAAAAACCCTAAAAGGCAAACAATAAGGGTCCCCATTTGCAATGGGGTGAGGTGTGAATTAGGTCACAACATCTGGCAACTACACGTGAGGAATGTTCCTGAACATTCCAAAGATAAAGACCTATTCTGAATCTGGAATCCCTAACTAAATCCAACTAACTTACCTCCAGGTTAAAAGGTGTACTCAGAAAGAAAAGAAACCCTAGATTGGATCAAGACACTTTTCTTTTCAATCACAAGTGTGTGCAAATGCGTTTATTCCATCTCGTGAAATTCGTATGACTCTTTGGTTCCATCATGGCAGGCTTTGTAATTTGTCTTAACTCCAAAAGCATCCTTGGATAGAGCCTTGCTGCTAGCGAGCGTCTATAGCCCCGGCAAGGTTATCTTCTATAAACTCACGGAGATTGCTCTACTTTCGGCGATTTATAACTTCTTTTGATTTTCTTGTTTTTCTCTTTTGATGATTGATCGATTTGAGTGCACACCTGTAGAGATGTCCGCACACCCAAAAGCCAAATGCTTTGATTTTTCATTTTTCCTTCTCTTTTTGATATTCTTTTCTTTTCATATTTTTCCACATTTTGGCTTGTAAGCAGTGAAGCTCACATGGGTTTGAGTATTATAGTGGCGCTGGAGCCAGACTTTTGATTAGCCTAACCCTGACTTCTCCTAGGAGACCATAATAACTTAGAGAAATCGTTAAATGTGTAAAATGTATAATGATCTTCAATACTCAGTGTCTAGACACAATATACGATTCCCCTTCTAGCCAAGTACAAATCTTAACCTAAAGTTAAACTAGAAGAACTCAATCTTGGATTCAAAATTCCTAACGAGTATTTATCAATGGAATAATCTAACATTACTTTGTGGAATAAGACCAACGTGTGTTTGGAATACTTCACCTTCTTGCAAATAGAGATCCTTGATTTATTCAAAACAACTAATCTACGGGAAAGCAAACGAAAGCAAACAAACTAACAAAGCAAATTAATCTAAGAAAGCAGGAAAAAACGAAAGCAAAACCAAACCCAAACAGGAAAGGAAATCTAAACTAGCTATGTACAAAGGCAAGACCCACTGGGAGTCTAAGACTGGAAGTAATGTTTTAGAAATTGCCCGTTGACTGGCAACGGGACTTCTTCTCCGGTCAGTGTCTTCAGTTTGAAAGCATTGTCTCCCAAAATTTCCGAAATTTGAAAGGGACCCATCCATAGGTTGTCAAATTTGTTGTGGTCTCCTCTTCTCTCGTGTGCTTTGTCCCAACAAAGGACTAAATCGGAAATTCGAAAAGCTTTGACTCTTGCTCTTTTATCGAACCATCTTTTAACAATGTCTTGATGTTTAGCAAATTTTTCCAAGGCTTGGTCTCTCTTCTCTTCCAAAAGAAGTAACTGCGATAATCTGGTTTTAACCCTCTCTTCTTCTTCTAAACACTCTTGCATGAATTGTAGGGTTGGAATTCTCAGCTGTATGGGAAATATTGGATCTTGTCCGTAAACCAGATGGTAGGGTGATGTACCCAAGGAACTCTTTACTCTTACTCTATCCGCCCAAAGAGCGAATCTCAATTGCGTGTGCCAGTCCCTTGGATTTTTGTCTAGCAGTTTCTTGATGACGTTCAGTAAATTCTTGTTGGTGGATTCTGCTAATCCGTTGCCTTGGGGGTAGTAATTTGATGAAAACTTCAAAGTGATACAATGCTCGAAAGCCCAGTTAGAAAATCTCAATGAAGAAAACGCAGAACCATTATCACACACTAAAGCATGAGGACATCCAAACCTGGTGATAATGTTCTCTTCTAAAAAATTAATC
>VDFB02069494.1:0-60676 GCA_007258455.2 Sequoia sempervirens
TTGAAGTGTGTGAAGACAGTAATCATGTGGATGCATATGAGAACACGTTTATTTGGTGTAAGACTTGTCTTCCTCATGTAGGTTGTGCTTCAATAAAGTCACCAAATGTTGTTGTTCCATTGATCTAAGAAGAATAAATCAATATAGTGAGACAATTTGAAGAATCTAGTTCTTCATTTGAAGTGTCTCATGATCCTAATGGTTGTGTTGATGAAGTTTGCTTCAACATAGATGATTCCAAGGTATGTTGGTTTCTTGTTGTCCTAGAAGATAATGAAATTGAATATGAAGTTGTCCTTTGTTGTGAAGATGTAGCTATTGATAGTGTGGATGACATTGTGCCCAAGTTTGAGTGTTTCACTTGGACACAATGTGCACCTTGTGATGGTGTTGAGCAACAACATATTCCCTAGGTTAATGATTAACCTAGCACTCAAATTTCTTTTATGCTTGAGCTTGAAACTTTTTATTTTAACTTGTTAGAAGACGAGTTTCCTTCAATAGGTCAATAAGATGACGTGGCATATTTATCGTTGTCATGTGAATTAGAGGTGTTCTCTTTTTTCCTCAATTCACTCATGGAGGATAACAGGTATGAAAATACCATGGTTTCATGTGGTGTTGATCTAATTTTTGAATTGGTACCCCCATCTACTATAAACATGAAGGATGTTGTACATGGCAATTTAGTGGCCTATGTGTTGTTTTTATGCAATAGTGATACCAATGGTGGATAAATTCTTCACAATCACAAAGTTGTGCTTGATTGGAGAAGGTTACACTTGTTGCAACTAGGTGAAGGAAACAACTATGGGTTGAGGGAAATCAATTCTTTCAACAAGATTATCTTTGATAGGGGAAAGTAGATGTAACAAATTTTCCATGGCCAAGTGCCATGGGTATTCATACAGTCGACCTACAAAATAGTGTGGTAATTTTTCATGTAGCCATATCTTCAAAGTAATGCATGGCTTCATATCATTGGTTGTAGGTTGTTCTCTTTGTAGATATTGTGTCTTTCTCTTGTACATATGCTTGAGTTTTTCAAGAGTCGGTCTTGTTTTGTTGTTCCCCCTTTTTGGTCTAATTAGCTATTTGGATTCTCAATCCGCTTTTAAAAGACATACGTCTCCAACTAGAGCCAATGATGGCATTCCAAAATTTTGTGTTCCACTTCATGCTTTAGCCATTTTAACCTAGCCGATAATTGATTTGAGATAAGTCATAATAGGTCACCGTGCTATTTTTTCTTTTGGTTGTGTATTTCCCCTCATGATCATTAATCCAAACTTGCAAAAATTTCTTGTTCAAAATATTTTCCAAGTACCAAAAAAAACCTTTTGGGTAGGTTCTCCAGTTCGTGAACCTATTGATCTGCCAAAATGCACTTAGTATAATTTTTGTGAAGTTGCCTTGTTCTCTCTCTTTTTCCTTTTCAACAATCTTCTAGGTTTTTGAACTTTTCATTTTTCTAACAAAATATTCCTTCAAAGTATTTTCAGCATAGGTCTTGGTTTGAAAACTTAATGTCTCGCTGAAGGAAGAAAGTCTAAATACAATTTGCTTCAGCAAATTTCTCAGTTCTTGAACTTTCTGCTTTGCCAAAAATAAACTTCGTCAAAATTGGGGTTTGTCGAAGAGTAATGTAGTCAAAGATGAGGATCTTCTTCAAAGTGTTCTAAGGCTGATTTTGACAGCTTGCTTGGTTTGCAAACCTTTTATTTCACTGAATAACTGATTTGTAAAAGTTAATCTCTACCAGAGGAAATAGAGTGTTTTCCATAGAAGGAGTTTTTCAAATGAGATTTTTTCTGAAGGGCCAAAACACTAATAAAGCTCATAGGTTCAAAGATTTTTCCAAAAGGAAGACTCTACGAAATCAGAGTTGGATTAAAGGTGAGTTGGCCGACATGTAGATTTGATCAAGTTTTGTAAAGTGGCTAAGTGTCTCCTTGTGCGGGCTCTTGATGTCTATATGAACCTCCATGTTGGCTTACTTTCATCTAGTTTAGATAATTTTTTCGCATACACTTGGGGGTCAGATGTTTGCAACATCCAAAAGTTAAGAAAGCAACTCCCAGCGATCGCCATCAATGCTCAACCACCTATAGTAATTCACATAAGCTATGGATATGTCATTAATATATTTTATTATAATTTTGATGCCCATACTTCATATATTATATGTAGGTGGCCCTTTGTCAGATATACATACTTATACCACATTTTGTGGGTGATTTATCTTGTTCATTGTATTCAAACTTATGAATCATTAATGTGAATGTATTGTGCTAGTTATGGAAAAATTTATCATGCCCTGTCAATTAGATTGGATTGGATTTGTAGAGGAAAAATATATTTTGGGCATTGGATAGGGTTGTGGCTAGGGTTTTTCTAGCTGGGAGACCCCCTGAAATTCTATTGATAGTATGGTCATGGGTATATCTGCCTAGACTTCATTTTCCAGATGATTAGAACAAAAAGAACAAAAAAGAGTAGTTGCAAAGCCATCAATAGAAGAAAAATACTTAGAGGGAGCCCTAGGTTTCAAGTTCCAATTATGGGTGCAACTATTTTATTATTGTATTGATTTGGGTTCTTTCCCAATCCTATGATAATATTTGTAAGCTTTGAAGATTAATTGATTAATGGAAAAATCAACCTTATTTGAGTGTATCCTTATGTATTTTCAGTTGTATTTTTTATATATGTTGTTTAGTTTTTCAACCAGATGTTTGTAAAATCCCTGCAAAGCTTTTGCATGGTATATTTTCAGCATAATAAGGAAGTGTATGGAGATTCGTAAGGATAGATAACTAGACTCACTTAACATTCTGCAACCATTCATTTTTTCTTAGGTTTGTGGTAATATTCCTAGGTTTGACACCCCTAGAACTTGGGAAATTATCAGACCTTAGAGATTTGCAGTCTACAAATCAGATCACGAACATAGATAATATTTGGTGTGCCAATAGTGTCCAATTTAAGGCCTCTGGTACCCATTGGTATCATTTGAATGATTTTGGGACAACTAAAACATTAGAGGTTTAGCTAAGAATGAGAAATACCGTATATCCTATAGTGCAAAATTTTTGCATGCACTAGGCATCTAATATGGCTAAAATAGGACAAACTAGGGGATCATTCTATATAATGGATTAACTTGTGCCACTTTGGGATGTTATCTTTATACTTGAGAAAATGAAGGTATTGGAGGAAGCTCTCAAAAAATAAAAGGAATTAGGAAAGAAAAAGGTTCCACCAGTAGACACAATAAAAACAACCTTGCCATCACCCATTATTTTACAAATTATAGGAAGCGAGGTAATTAAGATCAAACCAAATCCTCTCTATTTGAAATTGGTCCATAATGACAAGTTAATACTTATGCAATTAAGGGAATTGTCCAATTAGATGGGAATTTGATTTTTTTTGTAGGAGTGGTCAAGGACCTATTTGTATCCCTATATGCTTACTCCAATGTTGAAGTCCTACAAGAAACATCTATGATTGAGGTACTTACCACATTTAAGATTTGTTTGTTTAGATATTTTTAAATTAAATTTGAAGGGTACCTCTCCTTAGACTACAATTATATGTTCCTAACAACAAGGTATAGAACTTGAGTGAGAATTCCTTCTAAGCAAATGATTATGCATTGCATTAAGAGTAAGAAAATTGACCAAAATGATCCTAACCAATCATTTGTGACCAGGGATAAGCCATCCTATCTTGAAGACTATAATGAGATACATATTGCTAGTAAGTTCCTAGATCAAGATCATAATGCATGATGGTCATTTGTGGATGGCGCAAAGGGTGATTCTCATCCATTATTTGAAGTAACTAGTTTGGGCACTTATTTGATTTATAAGGAGAATTTGTTGATCTCAAAAGTAATAAGGAAGTTAGAAAATGGAATGACAATATGGAAATTATAATTTGATGGTGCTAATTATATAATAGGTGACACTACTAGTATCCAATTGGTCTCCTTATAATGAGAAAATTATTATCAATCCTTTGAGCTCCAATTCAATTGTGCCTACAACATTCCAAGATATGAGGCATTGATGCAAGGGTTGCTATTTGTAGAAAAGAAAGGGTATACAAATGTTCTAGATATATGGAAACTAAAATTTGGTAATAAAACAAGTAAGGTCCTTATACATAGCCACAAGTTCCCTCCTAAAAGCATACAAGCATTGGATGTGGGATATTATAGTCTTTAAATGTTGTAAATATATAGGCAATGCCTAGAAAGGAAAACACTCAATTAGAAAAGGAAAAAAAGAAGGCTTTTATTATCTCCCAATTTGATCTTGCTATGGACTTGTTGAGGAACAAGGATAATGTCAAATTGGTGATCAAAGCTATGGAACCTAACAATCAGTTACACTCTATGGTGTTCTAGAATGACCAAAAGATTGTTTAATTCTTATATAATGTTGATGAGTTCGTTAAAGAACTCACTCCCAAGATAGAGCAAGATTATGGAGATCAAAAAATCCAATTGAAAGGCAACAAGGTGTAATGCCCAAACACACAATCAAATAATGACACAACACAATACAGAATACTATTCATAAGAATTGACTTATGATTTTTTTTATTTTTTTTTTGCTTTGCAATGCACATAAATCATTTGAACATAGACAAAATTAAGCATACAATCATTAAGTTGTCTCAGGTAAAAGTACAAAGCTATGTCATAGTTTTATAAAGGAAACAAACAACATTGATCCAACTTTTAGACTTGAATATAGTTTTGTATAAATTGACACTATGATTTAGTTGCTGATAAAATGCTAAAGATTTAAAGTTACATGAGGTGTGATCTTTATATAGTAATTTTTTTCATTCAATTTTTTTTGTATATTTAAACTTGAAAATTTAGTGCATTGATATTTTTTTCAATTTTGATAAATATATATTTTTAAATAAATATTAAAATGTGTGTTTTTAAAACACAGTTATTTCCCAAAATCTGTAAGCATGTACAAATGCTCTTTAATGATGCAAATGCTCAGTTGTTGATCAATAATTCTATGCATGGCACGTTTCCTTTGCATCGTGCAATCAGACAAGGCTGCCCATTATCTCCATTTCTTTATGTTTTAGCCGTTGATGCTCTTGGTTATCCATTGCAAAAATATAATCAAATGAATCTGATTAAAGGCATTTTCATCCCCAACAATGCGGCTGTTATTAACTCTCACTTTGTTGATGATAGTTTGCTATTTATCCAAAATTTTGAAATAGAAATCAACAATGTTATGCAGGTTCTAAATTTTTATTGTGAAATTTCAGGTTCTAAATTAGCTCATCATAAAACTAAATTTATTATGACTCAATCTGATCCTCCTCCAAAATGGATTCCTAAAGATTAGAAGCAAATTAGACATGGGTAGATTACAAGATACCTTGGTATTCCTTTCGGTTTTGGGGTTTCACTCCATGATATGTGGAATTGGTTTATTACTAAATTGAAAAATAAAATATATAATTGGGGAAATAGATTTCTTTCATTAGCTGGTAAATTACAGGTGATAAATTGGATATTCTTAGCTTCTCATGTTTATTATTCCTCATGTTGGATGCCTTCCAAAAAGGGTTATGAAGACCTAAATAAGCTAATTCGACAATTCTTGTGGACTAATTGGGATGGTAAAATGGGATATAGGACATCCTCTTGGCTGCACTGTTTACAACCTAAGTTCAAAGGGGGGTTGGGCCTCGTAGACCCCAGGACACAAGGGATTTGTCTAGCTGCTAAGTGGATTATAAGAGTTATGTCAGGGGAGGAACAATGGAAAGTTTTAGTGTGGCATCATATTTCACTTGCTATGATGAATAATAAATGACAGAACGTGGGATGGATGGATAAGATTCTACTTGCTCCTTTCTTTCGGGTTAGAGCATCATTCCCATTGCAATCTATTTGGAAGGCTTCGCAACAAGTTTGCAAGTTTTTAAATTGGAAAAAAGACTCTTTGCAACATGGTTTCAGCTTTGCTACTTCATTTATCTAGTGGAATAACCTGGTTCAATATCATGGGAAACCACTTGCAGTCACTTTCCCTAAACAATCTCATTATCTTTTTAGTAAAGGGGTGAAACAGTTTGGTGATATTTGGGATTTTAATGCCCTTGATTGGGCTGTCTCGTAGGATTCAAAGCAAAATTTCAATTTACATAATAGGTATAAAGGTTTAATGGTCTTTGTGAAATCGCTAGTCCCTATTGAACTCCTCATGAAAATTTGCACTCCTTTGCATTGCAACTTCTTCAAGGATTGGGTGTGGCTTGATAAATATCTTTTCTTATGGTTCCCTTTGAAGAAGTTATATTTCAAGTTCTTCCGGGTATGAAATTGAATCCAAGACTTAATAGAAAATGGAACTATAGGTTTAATGAAAGAAAATGGAGAATGTTAAGTGCTTAGATTTGGAAGTCCAAGATGGCAGCAGATGCTCAATTGCTGGCCTGGAAAATTTTGCACCATAAACTGCCAGTTGGGTATAGAATAAAATATTTAAGATTACAAGCAGCCAAGTGTCCTTTTTGTCAGCACGATGAAAGCTTAAAACATATCTTTTGGGACTGTCCTCGTACAAAAAGAAAATGGAAGAGTATTTTTTATCATTGTCTTCTTGTTTTTTATCATGTCTTATGTTGGAAAGAAGCAATCTTTGGTATTGGACTACATAAAAACATAATTGCTGATTCTATGAGGCAGTGTATTTTATTGCATTTATGGAAAAGTAGATGTTCAGCAATATTTTCTAAGCACATTTTGCATACAAAAACAAATATTCTAAAGTTTTACTGTGGCATCATGTTTCAATTGACTTTTCTTTGTTCTCAGAGGGGGCTCACAGAAGATTCAGATTTCAGTAAGCGTTTGGAGGAGATCAAACACCAAATTTTGCAGCTACATCAAGGGGAGCTTTGTTGTGCCAGACAATTGCAAGTCATGTTTAAATTCAGTGTGTAATGGTGGCATAAGTTTGCTGCATACTGATTGTGTAGATGTGCAAATCTTTAGTGCTGTTACAGGCTATTTGCTTAGTTGTTCCTTTTTAAGTGTGCATTAAGTTTGCTGTGTTCTGGTTGTACAATTGAGACATCATAAAATCTTAGTGCTGTTGCTGGTTTTCTTTTTTCTTAGCAGTCTCCTTTTGGAGCTGCTTTCTTTATTCATTGTAATTCCTCTCAGCTTATTCAATACAAAAAAAAAAAACAGAAAAAGAAATTCTATTTTTCCAATGCTTGGAAAAATAAAAATAAAAATAAAATATTCTAACTTGAAATCTCAAAATTGCACAAGTTCTCAATCCACTCCAAATTTGGTTGAATTTGGTCAAGAAAACTTGCAAATTTTGTGTGAGGGAATGGCATGGGGGAATATAAAGATGGATTTTCGTTGTTTTGTCAATGGCACCCATACCATGTCGGTGTTCAACAATGATAAGCCCGTCAGACCCACCAGCCAAAACAAACCCATGACTGCAAGGAGTTTAATAGTTAACGTAAGCAAATTCTGTACATCTTAATGTTGTAATGAAAATGGCTGAAATAAATGTAATGGAAATTTATTCCAATGTAAACATAGAATCTAACCTTGTCCAGTCGCTTCATCTTGGAGACTTAAGTAGGTTCTGTGATAATGTTAAAATAAGAAAAGCATGCCAACAAACAATGATGAAAAAGCATTGCTATCCTTTGGATAGGACATTGAAAAATTTATAGTGCCAACTTTAAGATTTTTCCTGTTTAAGCTTGTGGCTGCTAGAGTTTCCTATGGTTTTTAAAATTAATGTATTTTTAAGGTGGCATATTATGTTGGCAAATATCATTCGATGTTAGACCTTAAGACAATTCTTTACCAATAGGCTATAAATATTTGTGCCTATCTGCTATTCAATATTACCTTTTGGTGTTGTTACAAGTCTATTCTGATACACCATTGTCTCATATTGTTCCATCATGTAGTGTCCTGAGCACATGTTGACAAGAAGGTTTCCTCCTTATCTTTCATAGACATGCTGGTTTCGAAAATCAAGTTTCAGACATTGTAAGGTCAATTTTGTCTGAATTACTTGACAAACCATTATGGGTATGGAGTTTTAGCATGAGGGGATCTCTACCAAGGGCATTGTAAATACAAGAAGGATGTTACTAGAATCATTAGAATACAAACAAGAACAACATAATTATCATTATATCTATGCCATTAATTGATCAGAGAATGATTTTTGTTTAAAACTTTGAGACAATGATATTGTTTCTATTGAAACAAAGTTTAGCCTGGTTTATATTCTTCAGAGATTGAAGAACCCTGTAAAGGATATTGTTGTACAGTTGCAGATAAATCATTTTATTGTGGTTTGATGAAGGTACAAGGAAGTGGTGAAGGTGCCCATAGTGACTCTGATATGGAATATGCCAGCAAGGAAGTATTTGCTGATGAAGCAATAAGGAATAGGAAGATCGCTACATAAAAAGCAGTCTGCATGCACCTTCCTTCATGGAGGCATCTTTGGACCTGTCCTCTCAAGAAACAGGTTCAAGGCCTCCAGTTTAAATTCATCAAATAAGCTTGGTCCAAGTGCTCTGCCATATGAATTTCTTGCACTTGAAGCATGTAGCAGCCTTGACGCTAAGGTGGGCATAATCATTACCATTGCTTTTGCATTTCATTCCTGAATTTTGTTATTACAAACTATTAATGTGGATCTAAATTTTTATCTAGGTCCTTGACAATCAAACTAATCACTAAGTTACTGAATCGGGTATGTGTACAGGTGTGCGAGTACAGTAACTGGTATGGCAATTTTTTTGGGGTTGGGTACGTTCTGGGCATGCTCATACAAAATATCAAAATCATAAATACATACATATTTGCAGCTAAATGTTTCTGGATTAACTGTTTAACAATATATATCAGGGAAATATAGGCTTCGTAACCTGCAAACTACAGTCATGGAGACCACATCTCTGGTGCTTTCTGTTAAACAATTAGTAAACAGTAATGGAGACCACATGTCTGATGCATTTAGTTATAGGAGCATATAAGGAGATTAAGGATCCCAGATGTTCTGTACCAGGATTAGGCATTCATTATCTAAGTGATTCATTTTCTGAAGAGGATTTAGTGTCTACTATAGAAGCAAACAAATATTCATCTAAATCATTATTTTACTCTCCTTAGTTCTTGTGTTTCTTAGTTTTATTGCTAGTGCCTTGTTTTGCAATCAAGGAATGAAGCTTAGAATATTTGATAATGCCCATTTGAATATATTCATCCTACACCCTTGTGAGATAAACTACTAAAATTACAAGTCTATTGGAGAGGGGTTGATTGAAGGGTTGACCTGATGATGTCATGATGACATCAGAATACCATGTTATCAAAATATACTCACCTAGAAAAATATTCCTTCCAAGATATTGAAATTTTCCTTTGGAAGCTGAAACCAATATTCTCAACTTTGAAAAGTGGTTTTGACAACACCAAAAAGTTTTTTATCAACATAATTTGCTATCATTTTTTTTATCGATAAATATAGTGGTGGGGTTGCAGGTGCCACTAGCAATGTCCTGTGATGTGCTACAATAATGTCATGTGGTAGCCTGCTATCTAGATCACATATAATATCAATCATACTTGCACTACATAGGAAAATATTCTACAATCATATAATCATATAATGTTACAAACATTTGTACGATCTATGCAATGAAGGGATGAAAATATCCTCTGAAGGTTTGGGGAAATGTCTTCAAATTTGATCAATTGATGGTCACTTATGAGTCTTTTGGAAATAATTGAAAGGTTAGCTTTGACCCAAAATGCTCCAAATATGTATCTACCTTCTGGATCTAGAAATCACTTTTCAACTTCAAACTATTGTAGATCTTGCCTCACATACAATTTGGACAAACAAAAAGGCTAAAATGACTTTATTGGATACTTTGAATTCAATGTTGAGCTCATATTTACACCAACATGCTCCAATATAAACTTACAATACAAAGCCACAAATAGGAACCCCCCAAAATCTAGTATTTTCATCGAGTTTTTATTTTTCAAGTCATCATTTGATGCAAGAGAAGAGCTTACTCATTTTCAAAATCCACTAAGATCTAAACGAAATAAATATCAAAAGACTAACCGAAGGAATTCAACAAGCTCTACTACCATGTAATAATTGTCTATAGAAATAGTCATCCAATATCTAGAGGTCTAATGGAAAGCACAAAGAAATGAGAAGATAAATATGATAAAATTGAATTGTATTTCTATCAAAGAATTAAAATAGAATAATGATGGATTAATTAACATTAAAATGAGAACCCCTTGGCTATATAGATTAAGGTGGCATATAAAACAACACACGATTATGGAAAGTATCTTAATCTTATGATATGAGACATAAAGAGATAAGTATCCTAAGTAAAGTTAACCAAAACTTGTGAATAATACCAAGGAGATGAACTAGTTAGGTAATATCCCTACTCACACCAACACTTCAAACAATTCAAATATTTTAAGGCTGTTGTGGAGACCTAAAGAAAAATAAAGATCGAAGTGTTAAAATGGGAAATTGTGTCCAAAATGTTGTTCAACAAAGTTTGAAATATTATGCAATGATAATGGTATTGTATGGCACAAGAAAACTCTATACACCCCTAATAAAAAATGGAGCTACAATGAGGATTAAAATGACATTGATAAAGAAAGCTAAGAGTATACTCTTTGGATCCAATTTGGATTAGAAATTATGGGTAGAATCAATTAGCACCACTTGTTATCTAAGTAACAAATCTTCTACATTTTCTTGCTGATAAAACCCCAATGTATCTCTAGTCAATAAAAATCCCTCACTTCAATATATTTTAGTCTTTGGTTGCAAGTCATATGATCAAGTGCCTAAGAATAAGCAATAAAGGTGGATTACAAAATTCTTAAGTACATTTTTGTTAGTTACAATGTTGTTATAAAGGGATACAAGCTTTGAGATCCTATGATAGGAAAGACTTTCTATTGTCAAGATGTAATCTTTGCGGAGATCAAACCTTCTACTATAGTTGAAAAACCAAATGAGAGTGAGAAATGAATGGTGTATTCATAGCCAAAAACTAAAAAGCTTGCACTTCAATTTTTACCAAATGTTCAAGATGGATTATGTTGAGACTCAATTTGATTGCACCAATTTTTTCTTGCTCTTTTATTAATTTGGGTCTTATTTATCCGATCATTTATAACCAATATGAGAATTCTTTATATGGATCTCCATTTGTCATACTTACCTAAATTTTATTCTCTCTCATTCCTATGTATTTATCATAAGTTAGAAATTGAAAATCACTTAGAAAATCCTATCTATGGATGTGTTTTGGCCATTTTCATATGTTTCTAAGGAGTTTTAGAGTTTCTCTTCCTAGCATGTCTTTCCTCCAAACTCTACCTTTTCCTTTTTCCTTGTCAGGATATTATACCTCCTCATCATAGTATATATATCCTTGGAACCCCACTCTTTAATTTACCTTTGTCATACCTTTTATACTTTTTGTTATTGTCATGTTATTCTTTCAACTCCCACACTCTGACACTTTTCACTATGTTACCGTTCAAAGCCAAAGTTTCATTCATCTTCTTACTCACATTATTTGTGGTATTATTTCCTTGGTATCATGAATCCTTGACTCCCACAAATCCCTTCATTATTCCATTTTCTTCACATAATTTATTTTGTGGGATCCCACGTGGCCACTTGGGATCTAGATTATCTTCTTTTCTCTCATACAATTATCCAACTTACTCCCAATCCCTAAAAAATTATTTTTATCTTTTAAATATAAATTCATTCTTGTAAGTTTTTGATTTGGGTCTAGATATTTCTCCTCCTACTTCATCCATGTCCAACAACTAGTTTTTCAAGGTATCACTACAAATTCCAGGTAGTTCTTCTCTTTTGGACTTTTGACATCCACTTGAATATCTCTCATTCCCTTCTACCTCTAGACCTTACTTACATTCCTACAAGTCCTCTATCGTATCCCTTTTTCAAGATTCCATAATACATCCATATATTTGGACTCTTTCCAAGTATCATGTTCCATATCTATTTTCATTAGCTATTTTTTCTCCCTTTTCACACATTCCTTCTAATCCATTTTGTGAACTCTCTTTATTCTATCAAAAAATGCAGCTTCATTCACCTCCCAATCTAGTCCCAACCTCCACTTTCACATCTACTCTTGATATCCAATCTCACGTCCACTTCCCACTTTCTTGCATAAAATTTTCATTGTTCATCTTTCTTGTTTCTACATTTTCAATATCCGTCTAGACTTCTTTCACAGGTCTAGTTATAAATGTCTTGCTCCAAATGAAAATCCTCATCCTCTTTTGTACCTCTAGTCCTCCATCAAATTTATTTGATTCGTACAAAACACTTCTAGTTATCTCTAACCACTTCCAAACCTACCTAGAATTATCATCAATGCTCAAATAGACCCCTACAACTAACAATTTGGTATTTTCTACCTACAAAATACTGCTCATCCCAAGGGCATAAATACACGATTCAAAAATCAAATATGGATGATGAAAGGCATCATGTTTCCATGAATGTGGTGGCTGGAATTTCAAATATAGCTAACCCTTCACCAGTTTTAGGCCACCATTTCAGCAATTTTAATGAGATTTTGACTTGCTCCACATACAACATTAATGACATATATTTCTTAGTTGAATTTCCATAAGGATTTAATGACTAAGTTGAGTGTTATAAATATCACTTCATGTATCATTCAAATAGTCTATCATTTCTCCATTTTCATGTGATTATAGTGCTATGAAGAATCTACAGTTTCAATCCATGTACGTCTAGTCACCATTACATTATCTCATTATATAAATCATGAAGAGGAAACCATCTTATAGCACATAATTGTAACTAAATGTCTCCTTGGTCAATTGTGGATTTTTAATAAGATTTTGAAGCAAAAAATGTGACGAGTTTTTCTTAGCTTAGGGTTTTATTTGCTAGCATGAATGTAATATTACTTTGATAAGTGTTGTAGCACTTCAATATATTTGTAGACATTGTGTAATGGTCATTTCCTTATTGCATGTGGATTTCTCAAATGTTGGAGAGAAATTATTAATCATGTTTTGGTGTTGATATCATCTCTTTTACCATTTCTATGTGTTGTATCTTTTAGTTGAATATGATTTTGTAACCCAATATAAAGCATTAGTCCTAGCAGTTGTTGGAATATTACATCTATAGTTTAGTTTATATGATAGATTAGATGATCAATGAATAAAAAAATATGAATTTTAAGTTAGATAAGTTGGTTTTGGGAAGTTACATTCTCCTAGGTTAGGTTGTTCAATTTTATATGGAAAAGTAAAGGATTTATAAAGCCAATATATTTAAATGTAATATCATCCCCAATTGAAATCAAAATCATTTTATATCTACAATTTTTTGTTCATCATGTGAGCCTACAAATATGTTTCTTTGCTCTACCAAATTTAACATGGTATTAGAGCGATTACCTTTCTTGTGGTTGTTAAGGATAGAGATTTGTTAAGGCTTTTTTGAGGTTGCAAATTGCAGTCACAATAAGACTGATGAATTTGACATTTCGTAACGAAATTTAAAAATTCAAACTATTTTGGAAATATAGTGAAGAGAACATATCCTATAAATGGTTTAAAGATATTCTTAGCAGGTAGCAAGAATTTTTAAGTTGACAGTGACATGATATTTGATGTGTGTTTGATTCTTGTGTTTAAATAATGTTGATTGTTTCAAGTGTTGATGAGTTTGAGAAGATGGAATGAAGACATTTATGAAGATTCAAATCTAAATTTGGCTAAAGGAAAGACATTTTATAATGGTTGGATCTACCAGGGTAACTATGAGGCATGTGGAAAAATAGAGGTGAGAGCCTAATTTGGCATCCTAAATTTGTAGAATGTTGTAGTTTTTATTAGATGAGTAGTTTCAACATTGGCCTGATTATGGAAAGATCAAATGGTTTAATCAATATAAAGATCATAATTGAATGAAGCATTAAGGGTCCAATTGGAGAATAGAGACAATGGAGGTAAGGGGTCTTTTATCATCTCGAGCTAGCTTCTTGCTTAGAGATGATTCATTACATGAGAATAACCACTTCATTCTTGTGTCCCTTCATAGAGCAAGGGGGCTTGGCATTTTGTGGAAGTTATTTTGGATGCAGTTAATGTATTCACATTCAGTTGAGGTTATTTTATACAACAGAGGAGGGAATTGTTCCCATGACACTAGAGGAGGGATATTGACACACTCAAAGGATATTTGGAATCTCGAAGGAGATTTTTTCTCTCATTTGAAATTCATTAGATGAATTTTGACACACTTAGAGGAGATGCGGACTCTCAGAGGAAATTTGTTCTTTCATTGTGCAAAGAAGATGAGGAAATTTTATTTTCTCTTATTTTGTACCAATGTTTTACAAGTTTTATAGTTAGGAGATCCAATGATGGAGTCAATGTGGTGTTTCCTAAGTGAGTGAGGAGAATAGGCAAAGGAACTTGATCAAAGTCTCCAAAAGGGTTATTGTGTTCAATCCTTGTTGTATCATGCCATTTGTTTGGATTGATATAATACATGAGGAATGTTGGAATATTACACGTGTAGTTTAGTTTATAGGATAGATTAGATAATCAATAAATAAATGTTAATGTTAAGTTAGATAAGTTAGTTTTGGGAAGCTACATTCCCATAGGTTAGGTTAGTCAATTTTATATGGAAAAATAAAGGATTTATAAAGATAATTTATTGGCATGTAATATCTTCCCCAAATAAAATAAAAATCATTTTGTATCTACATTTTATTGTGCATCATGTGACCCTACAATTATGTATCTTTTATCTACCAAATTTAATAGAAGTGTTGACCTTTCACACTCAAAATGAATAGTATCATTAACCAATATTTTAGAAGTAGGAAGTAGTTGATATGCATTTCATTTTTTCAGTTCTATATTGAGGGCAATATTTTCAATGAGTATTAGTGTTTTTTATCTTGCAAAATCATATCCTACATATTTTCATTAGCTTAATAGAGGTTATAAAAATAGGTTATTCTTTGATCTAGTGATAGAATTTGGATTCAAAGCATACATATAGATACGAGCCTAATTTGGCATCCTAAATTTGTAGATTGGATCCACTCTCAAAAATTATCCTATCATCACTCACTCTTTATTTATGATCTAATCTATCTAGCTTCAAGAATGAAATGTCCCTAGACTTGAAGTGGATTTTTTCCTCTAGAAGTAAGCAATAATTTTGGGACCATACAAAATGATGTTCTTGTCAAGGATATAGATTGACGCTCTCATATTGAAGAACCTGGTGATCTTGTGAAGATTATTGATCAGTGTGTAAGTTGATAACCCATCAATTATGCTAATAGAATGGTGTCATTATTGGGGATGTGAAGTTTTGTTCTGATATTGAAGACCCTAGTGATATTGTGAATATTATTTTTCATTGTATAAGTTGATAGCCCATCAACTTACACCAATAAAATGGCACTATTTTTAGGGGTGTGAATCATTTTATATTGAAGACTCTAATGATATTGTGAAGAGTATTGATTACTGTGTAATTTGATAGCCTATTAAATTATTCCGATAAAATGGTTTCCTTGCAAAGGATGTGAATTATTTCCATATTGAAGACCTTAGTGATCTAGTGAGGAGTATTGATCAATGTGTAAGTTGATACCCCATCAACTTATTCCAATAGAATTGTGCATAAGGCAACAAGAAAGCAATTCCTTATTTGATATTTGGAAGTTCTAGAAGAAAATTGGTCCCTTCCAAGTGATGAGTGATGACTCTATTTTAGTCAACCCAAAATTAGTTTGTGCATTAGAAGACTTAGAGATAGAGAAAAGAAGGTAGCACATACACTAGAAAGATTAAGAAGAAGTTATAACTCATTCAAGAAGATGGAGAATAGCATGAAAAAATTCAAATATTGGTAAGTCACTCAAACCTACCTATCAAGATTCAGAAGTACAAACTTCAAGTAGAGGTAGGTCATACATGGATTCTATAAATTGGTAATTTATACTTATGAACCTTAAATTAATGGCATGATCAAAAAATAGAAAAATACAATGTTCTAGTTATGAGACAAAAAGAGAAGATATGCTTGTTGCTAACAAAAAGGTGCACAATATGATTGATGAGTACTTGAAAATTGGTGGCATGTAATATTAGGATTTAATGACATATTTCAATGGCCACCATCTCACTTCTCCCAATATAGCATATAGATACAAATTTAAAGAGAAGAACCTAATATGTTTCCTTAAAGAGGATATGTCGAAGGTCCTAAAAAAAGAAAATTCATAGAAAGCCCGCATATTAAGTTATGATATGATTATTGATAGAAGAAATATGGATGAAATCCTTGATACATCCATGCAATATTAGCACATGATATTTTTAGGACATTTTAAACTAATATCCCCCTTCTCCCAACATTTCATGCAAAGATGAAATTGAGCAATATTGGGTAGAGCTTAAACAATTTAAAACTAGAATAGCCACATTTTAACATATCACTGCTCTTGTGATGAGTAGAAAGGATAAGTTCCCTTACGATTATTATGAAGAATGATTATAATAATAAGGGTGCTCAAACACAAATGAATGGTGTTGTTATTGATATACCAAAGGAAAAAATTAAGTTCCTAGAAGCTCAAATTGTTGCAATTAAACATGTATAGGCCCTCTCAATAAGAAAGATAATTAAATCATTGTTAAGAAAATTGCATTGAGTGCCATGAAGATGAAGATATTAAATATGATGCATCATGATATGAATTCATAGAAGAAGATGAATAAACTGATTATGATGCATCTAATCAGGATTTTCAAGGTGAACATGGTGTTGATCCATATCATTATGAGTTTCTCCCTTACAACATTAAACATATAAGGGAAATAATGCAACCATCCCAATAGTCCAAGCCATGAAATGAAAACATCACAACCCATATTGGTGTAGATGTAGTGCAAGTTTAGAATGAACATCATCCAAGAGATGGATGTGAGCACACACAAGGTAATATTACTACTGCTAGATAAAATGGAAATGACATGAATGACAACAAGGAGAATCAAAAGGAAAAAAGTGAGATTAGGAATAGAAATGTTGTTAAAGAGATAGAAAGATCAAATGCAACAATAGATAGTAAAGAAGAAATATGTGCCAAAATCTCATGATGAGGCTAAACCATTCTAGTCCCAGCTACTAGAAGAAAAATGTATAGAGGATGAATAACCAAGTATTCCTTCTTGTATTTTTATGCCTTGCATTATTGACACAAATGACTTGATCTTCCCACATTATTAATTGGACCTACCATATGCATGTGCTCCATTGCACAAAGAACAGGTCAACCTACAAAGGAAAGAGAATTTGCTACACAATATGGAAGATAGCTACAAGACTGAAAAATATAGCACCATACTTTGATGTTGGCCCTATCCTTAATGGGAATGATGATGAAGAAGATTGTGAAGTTGTTCATAGTCTCTTTCATCTTCCTCCTATTGAGGATATGAACAAACAATCAACCAAATGGAGGTTCCAACTAATGTATATGTGCAAATCAAGGAAGATCTTTAGGATGTATCATTCTTGGAAATTCTAATATTTTATGAGCCTTCTTAGCCCTTTCCCATTTTTTCTTCATCCTCTATTGTTACTACTATTTTTCTTCATCATAATGAACATGGGTATGAGAATCCTAATGCACTTATAAGTAAGTCATTACATGATGACAAATGGAAATGGAGGTGTGTCATGGAATGATATGATAACGTCTAAAGAGACTACTAGTATGAGATAATTTAAGTAAGTTATCAAGAATAAGTGGATATGCCAATCATCCAAAAGAAAAAAAGTGGATATGCCAATCATAATAGTTCCTCTAGTGCACATAACATTGCATGTCATTGAAGTCCCTTACAAGAAAGATAGAGGAACTCAATGAAGTAAGTTTCGTGTGTGTATCCACCTTGTGTAGCCTCAAGTATGTTCCAAGGTGAAAGAAGTATATTTTGTCTAAATAATATGAATTATACCCCTAAAAATAATGATGATCAGTTATAACACTTGATCTTGAGCTCCAAAGGCATGCATTGATACATATTGGTTCACTATGGAAATATCTTAATGGTTTGTTTCTCATATTGGAGAAAAAATATGGCTTGTGGAATGGCCATATGTAGTTTTTCAAGAGAACAAAGAAAATGTATGCTAATTCAAGAGTTCACCTAGTATCATGTGAAGTTGTTAGTTCATGACACTATGGATCATGTCGTGTATATATCTTGTGTTGTGTTGTCTATGTGGTTTTTCCTTTTGCAGTCTTGACACTTGTAGGTCAAGATGAAGTGTGGTTGTCCTAATACCCTCTTTGTGACCCATTTTTGTGGTCTACTCTCAAATATCTATATTCTCGTTATGCCTGCAAGAGGCACATGTCCCCAACTAAAGCTAGTGTTGAGACCCAATTTAATAGTGCCAAAAATTTTTTATCAAGTCTCATCCCCTTTATGCATTTGGGTCTTATTTATCCCATCATTTATAATTAGTAAGAAATATTTATATGGATATCCATTTGTCTTATTTTCCCAAGTGTTCTTCTTCATCATCTCCCAAATGCTTATCATAATTATAAAGTTGTAAAACCTTGAGAAATTCCCATGTCTATATGTGTTTTGGTCATATTCATATATTTTCTCGAGTTTTAGATTTTACCTACCTAGCATTCCTTTCATCCAAAATCTACATTTTCCTTTTGTCCTTATTAGGATATCAAAGCTTCTCATGCTAGCACACCTTTCCCTAACCATCATTCTTTCCTTTACCTTTGTCAAATTCTCAAACTTTTTCTTACTAGGATGTCATTCTTCTAACCCATGCACTTCAACACTTTTCATTGTGTTACCTTCCATTTTCAAATATTTGGTCATCCTCTTGCTCACATGACTTGTGATATGGTTTTCCTAATATCCTTGATCCTTGTCTCTTGCAAAATCCCTTCATTATTCCATTTTCCTTCACTTCCTCTCTTTTGTGGGATCTTGACTAAGGTCTAGATGATTCTCTTTCCTCCCATCCTATTATCTGCTTTCATTCCCAATCCTTGCAAACCTTTGTTCCCTTATTCATTATTTCACTCTTGTGTATTTTTCAGTTGGATCTAGATAATTTCCCCCCTTCACTTCATCTACCTAGAGCATCCAATTCCTCAATATGTTATTGTAAATTATCTAGTTCCTCTCTTGTGGACTCTCCACATCCATCTAATCTCCCATTCTCTTCTACCTATGGGCCTTCCTTCTATTCTTGCAAGTCCTCCATTTTTTCCATTTTGCAAGATTTCCCAGCACATCCAGGTATTTAGAATCTTTACAAGTTCCTTATTCCATATCCACTTCCATCATCAACTTTTTCTCCCTTTTTATATTCCTTCTAAGTCTATTTTGTAGACATTCTTCATTTTACCAAATGTTTGAACTTCATCTACTTCCCAATCAATTCTTGACTTCCACTTCTACATCAAAGTTTTAGAAATGTTTAGTGTGCTTTCTAACATGTATTTCTTCCTGTGTGGAGGTTATCTTGATTTATAGACATCCATCTTCCCTACTTGGAAATCTAGTCCTAATGTCCAATCTTGCATCCATTTCCCACTTTCCTCCCTAACATTTATGTTGTTCATCTTGTCTATTTGTGATTTTTTGATATGCATCTAGACTTCTTTCATGCATGCAATTCTAAATATCCTATTTCACTTGAAAATATTGCATCCTCCTCGACACCTGTAGTCCATTATTTTTTTGTAGTTCTTCCAAAAAGATTTCAAAATTTTCCAACCTTTTTCAAACCTACCCAAAACTACCATAAATGCTCAACTAGACCCCTACAACTACCAACTTGGCCTTTCTCATGCTCAAAATATTTCTCATCCCAAGGGCACAAATCCATTATTCAAGATCAATGGTGAATGATGAAGGGAACCATGTGGTCATGGATGTGATGGCTGAATTTATATTCAAGTAACCCTTCACCTATTTCAATTGTCATTTTAATAGACTTTATGGCATTTTGAATTGCTCCACCTGTAGCATTAATGACATCCAATTCTCAATTGAATTCCCATGAGGATTCAAGGACCAAAGTGATTTCTATAAATATCACTTTGTTTATCATTCAAATGGTCAATCATTTATCCATTTTCATGCAACTACAATGCTGAGTAAAAAAAAAAGGTTTCAATCCTTGCACGTTCAATCACCTTTAGAATAGTCCATTTTGCAAATTACAAAGAGGTAGTTGTCATGTAGAAAATATTTGTAATTGAATGTCTTCTTGGCTAGAGTTGTAAGTTTTCAAGAATATTTCCAAATGACAAAGTGTGGCAGATTCTTCTTAGCTAAGGGTTTTCTCTTGCCACATTTGCTAGTTTGAGTATAATATTGATTTGATGATTCACATCACTTTAATACAATGCATGCATTTTGTTTAATGGTGTATTTCTTAAAATTTGGCGAGGGATTATTAAGCATGTTTAGTTGTTGATATCATATGTATTTTATCATTTCTATGTGTTGTGTCTTCTAGTTGAAAGTGATTCTATAACCCAATATAAGGCACCAATCCTTGAAGTGTTGACCTTTCATACACTCAAAATGAATAATATCATTAATCAATATTTTAGGATAATGAATTAGTTCATATGCATTTCATGATTTAGTGTTATATCTAGGGAAATATTTTCAACAAGCCTTAGCAATTTTTATCTTAGAGAATCATGTCTTACATTTATGCATCAACCTAATAGAGGTTATAGTAGTAGGTTAGTCTTTAATGTAGTGATATAATTTGGTATAAAAGCATACATTTGGATACTACTGTTATTTTTTTATATCTCTTTATTTGTGATTAAATATTCTTAAAGGCTACCTATAGGAATACCCTCATAGGTCTAGTTGAGGCTAAAGTGGAGGAGATATTATCCATTCTCAACAATTATCCTACATTCACTTGCTCTTTGTTAACGAGTTAGTCTATCCACCTTTAGGAAAGACATATCCCTAGCCTTGAAGTGCATTCATCCCTCTAGAACTATGAGTAGAAATTTTGGGACCCAACAAATTGGATGGGGAAGCTAATACTAAGAATTTTGAGAAGGAAAAACCTCCACCTTAGCTAGTGAGGAGATTCAATCAAAAAAGAAGGAAAACAACAAGGTATGTCCCACTTGATTTTTGATGTATTTTTGTTTTATCCATTATCATGAATAATCCTAGAAATATGGAGGCAATGGAGATGTAAGATAGTGAGTCCTAAAAAGTGGTCATGGATGATAAGCTGGTATTTTTGAATAAGAACAACACATGGAACTTATTTAATAATCTTGTTGATTCTAAATTTGTCTTCATGAAAAAATTAATTCAAAGATCAAAGTTGAGAAGTACAAAGCAATGTTGGCTGCGAAAAGGATATTCCTAGGTTGGAAGAACTAATTTTGGAGATATTTTTCTCTAGTTGCTAATCTTACATCCATTAGATGTTTGTTATTTGTTGTTGGATCATTTAATGTTGAAATTGATAAAATTGATGTGAAAATATTCTTTCATGGCCTACCCCAAGTACCATGTGGTTAAAGATAAGGATTCATTGTTTTGTAAATTGAAGAGATATTTTTGTGGTCTTAAGTAATCACTAAAATGTGGTATTATAAATTTAATTCTTATGCTTTGAGGTTAGGATTTGTGAGGTCCAAACCATATTGTGTTTATTATAAACATGATGGTGATTATTTTATTATTATTACTTTATGTGTTGATGATATTTTGATTCTTCATTTTCCACATTGATCAAACCATAAGCAAATATTATCATTAAACAAAATTGATACAATTCTAATTTTATCTTCTATGTATATCGAATCCTTAACAAATATGATAAAAAAACTAAGTAGACATATTTGTTAGGATTAAACATAATAAATCGCCATTGTTTTAATGGGCTAAATGTGATTATTCATAAATAAATAAAAAGCATATCAATACAACAATCTAAAAATGTATTCATTTAATATATTACAATTGACAGGACATATAATCAGTTATCCAAAGTCATCCTTCTACAAACATCAATTTTTCCATCGATCACTTGGATTCAAATTGTCCATTGTCTCTACTCAAAGAAGTGGCTAGGTGGTGGAGGAATTCCCATAATGATCACTTGACCATTAATGCTTCTAACACTTGGGTTTATGATTCCTCTTAGGATGATGAATCTTCTCAAGTGTTGGGTTTTCTCTTCTTGCTACCCTAACAACGAGTCACATTCTTGAGGGGGTTTTCATGTGGTTAATGCATCTCTAAAGAGTCTTTCTCCTAAAACTCCTTCAACTCCTATTGGTGAGTCCCACCTAGCTTACGATCCAATTACTCAAATTCCCATTTTTACTATTCCTTTTATACCCTCAACTTCAATATGGCATCCATTTGCTCCTAAGATGGTTAATCATCAATTGGCATCTCCAACTAGGCATTCCTCTATATATGTTGCACCCGTGAATAGACCATAAGTGGAATCCCCTTCTCCTAAGTATGAGGACTTAGATGATAACATCTCTAAGATAATTATTCAAAGGTGGAAGAAAGGTCTTCTCAAATCTATCCCAATCACACACACCAAAGTTAAGGGTGTGAGGTTAAATAACGTAAGTCCTAGCATTGTTTAGGTTGGATCCTTGGGTACTATTTTTTGTTTGTCAACTTAGTTGTATTTGTGTTAGATCTTGCTTAGTAGCTTGATTGTAGTTGTAATGTTTGTCTCATCTAGAAAATTGTTATGTAGGATTTGAACTATTGTATATATGATGTATAGATTTTATGGTCCCTTTAAAATTAATTTTCCTAATTAAAATATTCCACATTTGAAAAATGCATTGAATAAAAATTAAGAACAGGCATATTGACAAAGAAAATAACATATTGATTACTTTATTGATAATAGATCAACTTGTACAATACTTATACATGAAGTGAATAGCCAACATCTATTCATTACACCAATGAAGTCGAGGTGAAAGTAAGGCATAACTAGGAGTAACAAATAATTAACTCCAAAAAATAAAATTTACACAACCAAATTTAGTAGTAATTGATTAAGCATTAGGTTTGAATCATCTTTAAATATTTACTCACATAGCTAAATATATAACTATACATGGACTTATCTACATTTGTATCAATCATTTGCATAATAATAAAATGTTAACATAAGAAACAAAAAAGAGCATATTTTTGAAATGCCTCTCACACTCAATGTCAATTCCCTACTCAACACTAAAACCCTACTGGCAAATGGTATTCACTTGTTTTTTGTTTCCCCTTTTTGCATTATGAGACTTGTGATTGGGTGTTGCCACAATAGTGTGTCTCACTTTTGGGACATCTTGATTTTTGCCTAAAATCGCATGTTTTTTAGAAAATTTAATGATTTAAAACTTGAGGGGTTCCATGTAAAGGGTTCTAATTGAAGAGGGTTAGATAAGACCCCCTTAGAACAAATCCCCTTGGATATAACCTCGCTAGTCTTAAATCATACCCTGAATGGAGTCTCCTCATACATATCAAAATATTGACAAAAAATCACTTTTTCTTTACCTTTTGAGGGATCAAGCAAAGTCATTTAGAAATTATATTTTGTAACTATGTATCCCTTACTATAAGTTTTCCAAAAAGTATAATTTTTATTATTTTAAATTTTATTATTACATTTACTTTTATATTTCTTGTGAATGTAGGTTTTTCACAAAACATCAAGGTATTTTTTTCACACATGCAAAAAATAGAAAAATAGAGAAAAAAAAATATAAAAAATATTTGTGTCTTAGGTATTGGTGTCCTTGTTTCAAAATAATAATAATAATTGAATTTCAATACATACAAACAAGTTATTTGTTACAACATACACCTATG
The DNA here is from genome assembly GCA_007258455.2 of Sequoia sempervirens. NCBI lineage: Eukaryota > Viridiplantae > Streptophyta > Pinopsida > Cupressales > Cupressaceae > Sequoia > Sequoia sempervirens. The sequence continues at coordinate 24,101 of VDFB02069494.1, forward strand.
TCCAAATTGTAATTACTCTAACTTCTAAAATTAATTAAAAATATATATATGCAACACAAAAATATGAAAAAATGGGGTGGTGTGCCTAGCTCTATTGGCTAAAACATCATGTTGTAGGAAAGAGGTCACTAGGTCTACTCTCCCCACTGTCCCTGTGGTATCGGAGGGCATATCGCGCCAACATCACCGGTCATGTGAAAAAATTTTACTAGGCGCACTATAGTTTATAGAGGGACGGATACCCGACTGATTCCTGTAGTCTAAAAAAAAAATGAAAAAATATTCATTCACTAGATATTGATGTTACAAATCTATATTTCAAAAATTATAATTAAATCCTTTCTATAAAAAGAAGTTGTGTGTTATGACATAAATTTCGCATTTTAAAAATGTTGTTTACTATAACAAACAAGTTATTAAAAGTTACATAAAAATTCACAATTTATTTCTAAATTTTTCAAAACATCTATATTTAGAATCTACACAAAAGTCCTCACAAATCACTAATTCATATCATCTCCAAATTGTTAATGATTTAGTTGTTATAGGTTTCATAAAGTTCAAATTTGGTGAAAAATATTGATTCCAATGTTCTACTTTGACCAAAAAGTGGGACACGCAAATGGGCCCTTGGTCTACTGGTGAAGTTGAAAGGTTCTAAATGAGGTCACCAAGGATCAAGTCTTGTTGAGTGCAAAGGCTCTGACGCCTAAAAAGGGATGAGGTAGGGATTGTGTGCCTGGCAGATTTTGGTGGAATGGATACCCCTCAAACCTTGGCTCTAAGCTAAAGGGGATACCCTTGGGGGTATCTCCAATAACAACAAAAAAGTGGGACACAATAGTGTGGGTTGACCCAACTAGAGGTTTTGGACCTATAATTGTTTCTAATGGTCATATTTCTTTCATTTATGTTCCTATAAACAAGTCTTTTGCAATCTCCTCTTGCAAGCAATTTTTTGCCTCTTAGGTATTAGCTTTCATTCCTTCGACCTTCCCACACCTTCAATTGGTGGTGGTCTACTTTTTGGGGCTAGTAATGGTGCTAGGACCATATAGGATTGTGTCTAGTCGTTAGAGGTATCTCCTAGTCATCGTGTTGTTGGTGGCATGATGATTGGTGGTTTAAGGTCATCTTGCCAACATCCTTATGCAACCATAGTTGGAACAAGGGTGCCTTCCAACCCTTCATTGTGAGAGATTTTCCCTATTCACAATCCTCCCTAGTCATAGTATGTGAATAGGACATGATTAAAAATGAAGAATTGTATCTCCATTGAGGCTTGGTCTATAGATTTAATAATTTGTGGCCTTCTCTTCTTGACTTACATAGTTGGGGTTTTGAATCTTGGAAGCCTCTCATCGATGAAAAAAAGAGAATTTTCCTTGCGCTAGGGGCTCCTTGATTGCAATTTTTTCCTCTTCAAAGTAAAGGGATGTGGTGATTGATGATAGGTTGTGGATGTGGGACAAGCACTCCCTCTCAATCAAGCCTCAATCTATCTCATCCAACCCCCTCTTTGAACCACTCAATATTAGAATTTTTTAGGTTAGGATTATAAATCTTCCTCTTCAATTTTGGGAAGATTCCTATTATGAGGCCATTATTAATGCAATCAATCGCTTCTTCAAGGTTGGCATTGCAACTTCCTACGTGGATCACTCTACAGTTTTTGTATCTTGTTGGACATCGATATTTTCAAGGCTCTTCACAAGGAATTTTTTTATGGTGGGTAATTGACCTTTGACTCAACAACTTGACTATGAGGGTCTCCTTTTTAGATGTAGATGGTGTATCACCATCAACCACCTAGCTTCAAAGTGTCCTCTCTCTCTCAATGTAAGGGTGTAGCTATGTGGTGGAATAATGCCTATGAAGATCACTTGACTATTAAAGCTTCTAACTATCTAGTTGATGATTCCTCCCAATAGAAGGAGTCTTCTCAAGATGTTGAGGTTTCTCATGTGGTTGGTGTGACTCCCAAGAGCCCACACCAATAGCTTTTTTAACTCCTATCAGTGAGTCACCCATTTTTTGATCTAATTGATCAATTTCTCGTTTCCATTACTACTGAACTATACCCTTGGATTTTGAATTGCTTATGCTTGCTCCTAAACCAATTGATAGAGGATTGGCATCTTTAGCTATACATTCCCCTATTGTTGTTGCACCTTTTGATGGGCCCTTTGAGGGGGAGTCTCCTCCCTTTTCTGCTAGGTTTAAGGACTTGGATGATAACATCTCCTAGATAATTGTTCAAAGGTGGAAGAAAGGTCTTCGCAAATATTTCTCCTAATCACACATCAAAGTTAAGGGTGTGAGGTTGAATAGGGCATGGTCTATCATTATTTAGGCTAGACCATTTGGTACTCTTTTGTGTTTGACAACTTGGTTGCAATTGTTTTGGTTCTTGCATGGCAATTGAGTTGTTATAGCATTTTTGTCTCATCTATGTATTTTTGTTTCATCTTAGTGTTTCTCTATCTTATGCAATGTTTATGGTCCCTTTGAAACCAATGCATCTTCATAAAAAATAAATAAACCTAAGCTTTATGTGCACAAGTCTGAGAAGAGACACATATAATTACAAAACCAAGTGTTGTCACCAAATTTATAATTCAATGAAAATATTAATTTTTCATCTATGGTTGAATTATAAATGGTTGAAGACAAACTATTTGTCCTCAAAAGTGATTAATTGTGTTGATTTTCGAGTATAAAAAACACCTAGATGCACATTTTTGCTTTAGACTCAAGGGAGTTTGTTAAATGTGTGCATCTTCATAGTCTGAATTGTGAGGACTAATTACCCTCTTCTTAGTTCCATTTTTCAAGGTAAGTGTTTGATAATGGAATGACCCCATAAAAGCTTATCAATGGGACAAAGTCATTTTGTCAATACAAAACATGAAAATGTAGTTAAGAGATTAACTAGCTTGGGAATGTGTTTGTACATTTATTCCTAGAATTATTCTTGCAAAAATAGCAAAACACTAAAATGTTGAATAATCAAATCTAGTTAATTTCTAATAAATTTGATTGGTCTACAATTGGGTTTGTTGAATTTGGAAGGTTGTCAAAAGATAGTAACTACCCAACAAAGTTTCACTTTTTATAATAAAAAACAATAAAATATACTTGTAAGACACCATGGATGGATTAAGTAATGGACAGATATTGACAAGACCTATTTTCAATCACAATTTAGATTTCATGTATAGTATTTATTTGAAGCAATCATATTAGAATATGTACATAATTTCAAAGCCGAAGCAACCTATACATTTCTAAGAATCTTTTTCTTGTAAGATTGCATCTAGCAAGTTAATACCCCCCCATTACTACATCTGGAACCAAAGCAATCCCACCTTAGCATACTACACCCACATTATCAATCTTTTAAGATGTCAAATTATCTTCACTTCCTCCTCTCAACACAACAATAACAATCTTTTAGGTCTTGTTAATTTATCACCAACAAAGTAAATAGGTTATATCTCCAAATGCCGAATGTAAATTTGATTTTTAATTTGGTAATCAAAACCAACAATGGTTTCATATTTTCAATTCTAAAAATTTTATTATGTTTTCAACTACCAAACTAAAAAAATGAATTACAATTTTGTTTTTTATTATATTAGAAAGGAAGGGCCCTGATCCCATACAGTAGCAAAGAGTAGAAACATCAACAGTAGAACAGACTGGGAAATAGCACCAGTCAAACCATTAGAGCCACCATAACCAGTCTAGCAACTATAAAGGATCACATAAGGGCATGCATGCCAAATATAAAGTATTCAACAGGCACACATGCTAGATATAAAGTATTCAATAGGCACACAGGCTAGATATAAAGTATTCAATAGGAACCCAGGCCTCTTAACCAAAACAACATAATCAAAAACATATATAACAGTCTTATAATAAACTAACTAACCACCCTATAAATTACAATTTTGTTAACAATGCCTTTTTTACATCTTTTTCTTCAATGACATTCTATGTGGCATTCACTCCCAAGTTTAAATTTAGTATAAAATTAAGCATATGTTCTAATTTGATATAAATTTAACTTTCAATCCAAAGCTTGAATAGTTCTCTAAGTGAATGAATAGTCATTTACATCTTACCATTCTCTTCTTTTTTATCTTCTAAGAACCCAAGCTTCCTCTATGTGATTATGAGGCACTTTACTAACTACAATTCAAATGTTGGTAGTTTGGTAAGTCTATAAGGCCCACAAGCATATGTGCATTATTTGTTATTTGATTTTGATAATTTTATTATTATCTATGTCATTTTGTATTGCAATCTGGGTGTTTGACTATGTATTCTAAACACACTATTACCTGATTATATGTTTCAACATGTAAACGATATTTCAGCTTCACTATTTTCATGGATAGTAATTATATTACTTGGTTTGACATTAGTGGTTTGTTATGGATTACTTGATACCTAAATCATGTAAGTGATAGATCATCTTCAAGTAGATGTGATTATTATTACATGTAACTATTTGATATATTCAATTTCACTAGTATTATTGATATATGTTAATAGTAACTTAGTTTTATGCATGTAGTATTGTGGGATTCCTTAATAAATAATTGTGAGTTTATGTAATTTTTATTTCATTTTTATTTATATTAAATTTGATTGGATATGATGTAATCATATATGTATATATGATTTGATTGATTTCATTTCAAATTGATTATATCATGTAACTTTATCTATTGTATTGTGTAGATGTGTTTTACATTTGTATATAGTGTGATGACACAGGTGAAACCCAACAATAATTAATTCAAAGGCAATTAGCTGCAGTAAACATGTTCATACTTGTACTCCCCATCTCACTCAATCACAAGTTATAATATGTGCTTTGTTTAACCCTACAAGCCCTTGTTATGAATCGATGTTGATTCAAGATTCATGTTTCACATGTAAACTTTAAAGTGTAAGTGCTTTAAATAAGCTTACTTGTCTTCTTGTCATATGACACAAATAAATTATTCATATTATTGAAAGGAAATTAAAAGATTTTATAGATTTATCAAAATGAAGTGCATAAATCCTTTGAAAAGATAAAAGGTGTTTGTGTGAATTTTGATTAAAAATTTATTAATTATTTGAAGATTAGTCATTTGAAATGAAAATATCTATTTTGCAAATTGTCTAGTTTAAATGAAAATTGGATGAAGAGTCATTTTAGGTTAAAATTTTGATATAAAAAACAACTCTGTATTTTTTAGAAGACTTCTTCACTTGTTCATTTTCCTTCTTGGTGTGAGAGCTCTTGCCTTGTAGAAAAAATTGTTTGAAACCCTTGTTTGGAAATTTGAACCTTGCAAAGGATTGCAAAGGCTTAGTGTGTGAATTGCATTAGGGAAAGGACAATCTCCATTGTTGAGTTGAGTTTGCAAAATTGAAATTTTATTTTTAAATAATTATGCATCTATTTTATTTTATTTTTTTGGTCATGCTCCACCTTATGTGGATTTGCATGTGGCGTAGTAAGGTTTGTTTGCTTTGAAGTTAGGATTAAACTTCAATTTATTTTGATAAATCTAGATGTAGGTTTTCATGTTCTTTTTTTAAATTATAAATTTGTTGAGCAGTTATGGCAAAAAATTTACCAAAATTTGATGTGATCTCCTTGCCCCCTCATGCTCTAAAGGGTATAGATTTTAGATATTATATACTTAAAATTTCAAGAAAACATAAAGTGTGTTAATGGTGGAATTGGACTACATGGTTATTGATGTGTTTTCCAATAAATGATACTTTTGAAATTTAGATCATGTTAAACCGTTTTATTATGTAGGACAAGAAGTCTCCCTATGGAAATGAGTATGTTTATCTTTTGACAATCTGTGTCATAGCTAAAACCTTGTTCTTCAGCCAAAATATTTTTGTGTATTTGATACCTTTGTTTCAAGAGTAATGATTCTAGACTAGAATGGAGTAGACCCTCCCACTCAAACCGATTAAAATTAAGGGAATGGTTGAAACATGTGAGAGTTTAACTACTTCAACAATTAAAATTGAATGAGGTTCAAACACAAAATACATCTTAACAAGATCAACCAAACTCATTCCAAACTCTGTTTACAAATCCCTTGAATGATTGTGATGGACACTTTTTTTATCCTTGAAGATTGATGCAAATGTCATTGAGCATCTTCTATAATGGATGAGAGCACTTCTCAACTCCACAAGGTCTTGAGACCATTGTGATGGCACTCCATTGAAAGCATATGATATTCTTCCTTTTTGGTGTGTCAAATCATTTGTATCCAATTAGTACATAAGAACCCAAGTGCGTGTGCACTTGGATGTAGTCATGTTTCACAATTGTATGCATTGAATGGTGTTTTGATGGTGTTTTATGTTCTTTGTCAATCATTCTTCCTTATGCTATAAGTTTTACCTTGTGAGGAAATGGGTAGTCCCCTGTTGGACTAGATTGAGATAGTGATTCTCCCTACTATGTAACCTGCTAGATAGGTGTTCTTAAATGGTTTATTAGATGTCCCTATATCATTTCTTATATGAGAAGTATATCTTAGTTTTCTTTGTAAAATGAAACAATGCTAGAGTTTTCTTGGACCAAGAAATGAAAGTCTATTCTCATTTGTTCTTGGTGCTCATGAGAGATGGAGCTAGTGCTCTAGTACCTGATCATTGTGGTTAGAGGAAACTTTACCCTCTTGTATGATCATTGCAATGAGATCATCACACAAGGATAAATCTTTTGCCAATGCTTTAAAACATCCCATTCTTACCTTTTAGTTGTGTCTACAAGTAGAGCTAAGCACTCTATCATTGGTTGAGAGGAGACTCTAAGACTCTTTCTCCTCTATCTTATCCCTCGATGATCGTGCAAAGTCTTTCACCAAATTTACAGTCCTATGCATCGATTGTGATTATGTGTTATTTAGTGAATGTCAGTGTGTGTATTGTGATACCTTATGTTACTATTATACCACAAAAAAAATTGTCAGCCCATTCATTGACCATTAATTTCTTGGGTGAATGCTTGGGGCATGACAAAGTCTCACCATATTTCTATCCTTGTAAAGTGTATCACAAATATGTTAGCCATATACAACAAAATCAATATTTTGGCTTGTAAAAAACTGCATGTAGAACATCCATTAATGCCAATCCAATTATATTCTACTATGCATTAGTTTTTAAGTGGTTCTCCATAAATCAATTATTTCTCCATTTTACAAGATGTGGGACCAATTTTTATTCGTACGATAACAGAGAGGTAGAGGGACTTAATCTGGTTATAATCTAGTCGTGAGTGAATGGTGGATAGGTATGGAAAATGTCTTTTACGGGCTGTTGTTTTTGCCAACTGACTAATGTTTCACAAAGTTTTCAAAACGTGCATTCACTAATTAGTAAATATTTGAAAGATCATTAATCAAGTTTGCCACAATATGCATGTATGGTAGTAAGTTTGGTCCTTAACTTACAATTCCCTATAATACATATATTTCTCAATTTTCAAACTGAAACACTTTGTCTACCACTCAGTAACTGCAATAATTCTGTTCTTCAAAAAAAATGCAGCCATGGGCCAAATGATCTCTCCCCAACAAATACAAAATATAGACAAAGCTATAGAGATTTTCAATGTTTATTATTCCCATAAAATCCAATTACAAAGACTCATCCAGGCATAAAGCCAAGCTTTCAGTACATCAATCCATCCAAACTAACTAAAAGTTCCAGCAATTGTTCTTTCCAAAGTTTCAATTTCCTATATATACAATCTTTCTGTTGGATCCAACAGTAGAAAGGATACAAATCTAACAACAATAACCTCAGGTTGTCCACTGCAATATAGTTGAGGTAAATGATTCAATGATTTATTGATCACATCTGAATTCAGAGAGCTAGTTGGTTATGATAAAGTCACATCTGAATTCAGGTTGTCCACTGGCCATGAAAATCACAAATAAAACCTCTATGCAAGCAAATTGTCTAGCTACCTACAAATGAAATGCTACACATCCACTAAAAACTGAGGTAATGAACCTCAAATATCTTGTTTGTGCCGTTTTATAATCAGTTCAGTTACTGTTATAACTACAGCAGAGCATGGCCACTTTTATTTTACTATGATCTTCGGATAGAATACAGACCAGCTCATGCTACTAAGACACATCTTTTACAGGCTAACTGGTGTCAATGACCAGAGGCTCAACTGCATTACATTGTATGCTCAACCCTCTCCAATGAAAAGGAATTCACGATAAGCTTGTGAATCATAATATGGAAAATGTAATTTATAAGAAGAAAAGCAAGACACAAGGAGAATGTCGAAAGCCACCTGCAGGCTGTGGCATTTGTGACCCTTACATCTCCTAGGATACAAGCAATATACAGAATAAAAAGCTAATGGCGATAAAGGGGACAATCTCAGAAAACAAATAAAAAAAAGAGACCTGCAGGCTGCAACATTTGCAATCCAAGGATCTCCTCGCATAAAAGCAACACACAATATACCTAAGAAACGGCACGTAAATAGTGCTTTTGGTACTTATTAATTAGAAAATGAGGATGACTCATATCAGCTTCAATCATTGACCACCTATAAAACTCTCCAGCTTTCTATGAAGATCTTACCTTTGAGCTGGATGCTACATACTGAATAAATGGTCAAAATGGCTTGTGTTTTTGGAACAAATTAAATAGTAGATGAGGATGCCTTCTCTCTATCAGCTTCAATCATAGATTTAATATAGTACTCTCCAGCTTTATATGAAGATCTTACCATAGGCCCAGATGCTACATACCGAAAACCCTGCAAATTATTACAGAATAACATCAATACAAATTTAGGCTTGATATCAAACAGCTAGAGGTCTTCTTTTTCTTCTGTAGACCCTGCATAACACAATAAGTTGACGCAAAACAATCTTGAAATAGAGTGCACATCAAAGGTCAATAACAGCAGAGATTTTATCATCCCACCAAAACATATGCACCAATATCCCCTATTCTACAGAAAGGATATGACCTCTTCATGAACTCGCTACAAAGACGGCATGGATAAACATGACAACTACAGGCCTTCTTTTCTTCTGTAGAACATCTCATAGACTCATACAATATGAATACAGTTCTAGAAAAATAATCTTAAAATACAGTTCAATTTCAAGGTCAATAAGAGCAGAGATTATATCATCCCACCAAAACAGACAGCAATATCCGCTATTCTACAGAAAGGATATGATCTCTCCACAAGCTCACTATATATGCAGCTCGGATAAACATGAATACTTATGTTGTTCCGTGAATAAATCTGTGCTTACCAAGACTCAATCATACATTAGCAGAATACAAGCTTCATTAGAGATCCAGAACCAAAAAATATATGTACAGAAGAAAAATCTGCTAACTCTGTTGATTTTTCCATATTGTTTCTGAAACATAAGGGTCTACCCATATGCTAAATTTTGTGATACAAAGTTTTAAAGGGTATATCATTATGCAATAGAGTTAAAAGTTCATAACTAGTACCCAGAAAGAATCATGACAACAATTTGAACTCGGTGAAACAAAACATCAGCTGTAAACTAAATATAGTCCAAGCTAACATTTAGGGTACAATACAACTGTCAACTAAAAATAGTTTGAATATTTCACTTAGCTTCTTTTTGTTCAAGTAAAGAGATTACCTTGTCAAACAATAATAATTGAAGCATTAAATATTTGATCAGGTGTGATTGTATTGGAGCTTTGTGTGTGCATGTATGGGTAGTTAAACTACCTTAGCAAGACCTAAAACAAAAAACCTAACATGTAGAATTAGTTTAGAGATTAAATAGCAGGAAATCTGTTACATTCTCACTCTGATTTCAAAATATTTTTCTACTTGAACAGGCCTAGGTTGTTTTCAGGATATCGTCAAGGTGGCAATAACTGATAATAAGGCTGAAACAGTCTAGCTCCAATGTCCTCCAATCTACCTTCCTAAAACCCTTAGATCTCTCCTAGGTAACATCCAACTTGAGTTCCCAAATATCTCCAGTGCCTTGCATAGAACATCTAATTTGTGATTTCTACCACCATCATAGCCTTGAGTCAAAAACCCTTCAAGCCATCACATTGTCCTTTTGGTTATTCATGGCACTATATTGATGCAAAATAGGCCAAACAGGTAAGAAATTGATCACCTAACATTGTACAAGAAAATCTGATGTCAATTGAATCAGGTAGGAAAAGAAAAAGCAACAGAAAGTCAACGTCGAGTATCTTGCTACCTTTTGGCTGCCGACATGGTCAGATATCATTGGCAGGCAATGAAAACTGTTGTATTGGGGTGTAATAAGTATTCCGATTCATTTCAGTGCAGCTTCAACCAAGAATGACCAAGAAATCACAATGGTAACAAACTATAAAGCTTCCAGACAGCGAAATGTTGTCTTTTGGCCACAGAAACCTCATCAGATGTTGAAATAACATAAAAATCTGACAGGAAAAATGTTCACAGGATAGCCGATAAGTATGAAGAAATCAGGTAAGAAGGCCTAGAAAAGTGGGTTAAAAACATCTGTCCACAGAAAAGAATCCTGCTGCATACATACCTTCCTGGCCACAAGGTTGTCCAATCTATACATATTCATTACAACCATATGCATGGAGAGGAATATTGTCTACCAGTAGACTGGCTTGACATTATTCCCCTGATAATATGACAGTGCCTTGCTATCACTTGGTAATGAGGCCATAAGTATAAGCCCAAAAGTTACTGCGGTCACAAATTGATACCAAGCTGATATTTCTAGGTAAAAATGCTCTTCCCACTCTAATTAAGTAATTTGCAATCAGTCTAATGCTATCCCTTCAAGATCTGAAAATGGAAAAGCATATGCTTTCCTAATCAAACCCTCACCTTAATGACTTTGCTACAATCACAGAATTTATTAATGGGAATTTTCTTTATTGTACTGACCCAGGTTTCCTCGATTTCCAAGATTGCCCCCTCATATTAATATTTCCTGCAAAAGCATTTTGTTTTATAATCATGACTTCTAACCTCCCTCCTCTGATTTCGGTCTTTACTGACCATCTTCTTCACTGTTATTCTAACCTTTGCATCCCATTCCTTTCATTTGCCAAAACAGATATATATATAGGGCTTCATACATTTAATTCACTATTGTTCCTCATCCCACCTAAAGCAGTCCTTATGGCTTCTTCCAATTATATAGTTTCTGATTTATAGTTATCTTTAACACAAGCAGCCAAAAACGAAGCCACTGTTGATCTTCAGACCTAGTGCCAACAAATTCTCCTTAATACCACAATTAGGAGCCCAATCATTATCCTGCTATACCTGTTAAAAACCTTCAAGAAAAACCCTCAAGTCTGGGAAAAATCTAAATCTAAAATGGAAATACAAAATATGAATTCTGAATGCTCACTAAAACCAGTTATTTTATCCTAAGTAGCCCATTAAAGGGGTATCAGATAAGAGAAATGTGAAAAAATCTAAGGTGAATGTGCCCACAGGTAGGTTTTGCAAAACTAAATTTTGATGGGGCTTCGAGAGGAAACCTGACACCAGCTGGTGCAGTTGTCATAATCAGTGATGATAAGGGAGTCTTTGAGCATGGTAGCTCCATCAACTCGGGGACATATACCAACAATATGGCGGAATACAAAGCATCAGTCTATGGCTTAAAACTTGCCAGATCAATGGATGTGCAGAATCTTGAAGTTGACTCAATGCTGGTGATAAATGGATGTCATACGGAAAAATGTGTAAATTGGAAGCTGAATAGCCTTCTTCTAGAAGAAGTAATCCAAACTAGTAAAACCTTTGAGCAAATCACCTTCAGAAATTGCTATAGGGAAGCTAATGGACCTGCAGATTACTTGTCCAATAATGGAATCAACCAATTTCCATTCCCATATAAATATAGTGCATCAAAAGAAACATGGGATGGATTGACCAAATTTTTACCCTTTCAACCACCCTAAGAAATGTTTATCTCTTAACCATGCCACCCCACCCCACTTACTAAGTTGATCAATATGCTTGTATGATATAAACCTATCCAAAAAAAGTCTTGGCACCATATTACAATAAAAAAACTCTCTTAAGATGAACTGTATACCATTTATAACCCATGTGTGGAGATAATCATGGCAAGTTTCTCAAGCACAGAATATAGATGGGATGTGTGGTATGTTTTGATCTATCTTATTGCATGTACAATTTGGTGTGGTGAGCTCTAGTTTGATGTTATGGTGGCAACCATTATAACAGCTTGTGGAATGGCCCAACATCGCACAAAAGCCAGTTGCAATCCTCTCTGTCAAGGGGGAGTTGCAGGCAAGCAGTTGCAAACCATCTTTGGCTGCAAAGAGTCGGCAGCAATGGTGTTTGTAAAAGAGCTCTTGGTATTAAAATAATGTTTATTATTTATTTATTAATGCTCAATATTGTAAATTATTGTAATTTAGTGATAAGATTGTCTCTGATCTTATCTGGAGTTTCTTTTTAGAAACTTCCCGTTTTTGTAAATCTTGTAAACTATTTATTGAGCACATTGCTCATTGTTAATACATCAAATATTTTACCAATTACCTGCGTAATATGGTATCAGAGCTCAGGAAAACAATTTTTTCAAAAAATCAATAAGTTCTTTTTGAAATTATTTTGTTTAAATTTTTCGAAATAATTTAGTGCCTAGTGTTTTCTTTTGAAAATTTTATAATTCTGAAATCTTTTCACATTGAAAATTTTTCAATGGAAATTTTCGAAATTATTGGGTGCCTGAGTTTCGAAGATCTGTGATTGAAGGTTTTCGTGTTTTCTGAAAGAAGAAAAATCGTGGGCTCGTTTTGTTTGTTTGGCCGCGATCTGGGCACAATTTTCTTCAAATCGCGTTTTTGCATTTCGGGCTGAATCTGGTCGCGGTTTAAAATCTCCTATGGACAGGCTTTTGCAGTCTCTTTTTTGCCTAACTAAGACGCGTTTTGGTGGTTGCGTTTGTTATCTCTATGGGCGCACGATATCTCAGAACTTTGGCTCGCGTTTTCGTCTGTAACCTAGCGCGTCCTTCTGCATTCTCTTCGTGTTTCGTTTTCTCTGTATATGGGCGCAAATCTTTTGTTCTTGGGCACGTCTTTGTGAATCCTCTCAAGCCGCATGTTTTTGTGGCGTTTCTGGTCGCATTTTTGAACTTCATCTGCATCTTTGAAGGTTTCTTATGACGCGTTTCTAGTCGCGTTTCTTTGTATTTTGTGGCATTTCTGTCTGATTCGTAGTCGCCCAAGCCTTTGCAATCTTTGTGGTACGATTTCAGAAGGGGTTTCAGAAAATTTTCTACAAATTTTCAAGCTCTCATGGCGGCTAGGGCTTTCTGGAAGCTCAACTAGGGTTTTGAACCCTCAAATCAAGTCGAAATTTTTTTCTGATTGCAGATTCTTGGTGGGTTTTTCGAGAGCTCAACTAGGTTGGTCTCCAAATTTTTTGGGTGCCTCGATTTTTGTGCCATTCGTACATTGTATTTTCTGCAGACTATACCTGAATCTGCCTCTGTTTTTGCATTGGAATTTGTGCCTCGAATTTTGTGCATCAGCCTCTTCTCAATACCTCGTTTTTCGTGCCTTGAAAAGTGTGAAGATGGCCAGTTTAAATAATCTGATCCTGGAGGGCAGTCAAAGATTCAATGGCAAAAATTACAACACCTGGAAGCAGCGGATGATGACAATCTTTGAATACTGCTGCCTCAATCAGATAATCCTCGACAAAGTTACTCGTCCCACATCGACGGGTAAGGATCAGGAGAAGTTCGATGAACAGAATCGTGAGGCGATAATGCTTATCAAGCTTTCAGTCACGGAAGATCAGCTCCCTCAGATTTCGCTTGGAAAATCAGCAACAGAGATTTGGGATCATTTGAAGGGCTTGCATGAAACTTCCAATAGACACCGTGCGTTTTTTTCTGAAGAATATGGTGTTTTCCATCATGATGGATGAGAAAACAACTTTGCAAGCGCACCTGAATAAAATCCAGGAGATCAGAGATCAATTGGAGGCAATCAGTCGGAAAATGGAGGAAAACATGATCGTGATCACCCTGAAGAGTCTACCGAAGTCCTATGAACACTTCATAGAGACTCTCAACATTACATCTGCAAATGTTGACCTCAAGTTTCCAAAACTTTGCACTATCCTCTTGCAGTAGGATCGCTGGAGACAATAGTTCGGTAGCAGTGCATCATCATCCTCCACGGAGCAGGCCTTTGCAGCTAAAACCCAACAAAAGCAAAAAGGGAAAGGTCAGCCTTCACAGCAGAAAGGCTCAAGTCAGACCTCCAACACCCCGAAGAAGAAAAATGTTCAATGCAACTACTGTCATAAATTTGGCCACATAAAGAAGGATTGTCGTGCACGTTTGGCTTCTAAGAAAAAGAAGCAGGGAGGGTCTCAACAGAAAGCGAATGTCGCCGAGTACTCTGAGCAGAAGGAATCTACCTTTTATGCACTCATGGCAAAAAGGCCAGCAGACCATGTCAAATCCTTTGCTTGGTACATAGATTTTGGTGCCTCGCGTCATTTCTCTCATAGGCGTGACTGGTTCACAGACTTTTCCCCTCGCACTGACTTAGTGATTTTTGGAGGAAGCGAGGAATACACAGTTGTCGGCACAGGCACTGTTCAGGTTTAGTTTGGCGAGAAGGATCTCATATTCCTCAACGTGTTACGTACCTGATATGGAGCTCAATCTTCTCTCAGTCAGTCAGATAATGCGGCATTCTCCCCAGATGGATGTGGTGTTCAACCCGCACAAATGTTCGATTGTAGATTGTGAGACTCGCACAACTGTGGCCGTTGGGATAGAGGATCATGGCCTCTACAGGCTTGTGGACACTGGTGATTCTCCGAAGTTAGCCTTGGCAGCCAGAAATTCAACTGTCACCAATCTTTGGCACCAGCGGTACAGGCACTTGAGCGTGCACTATCTCTCTTAGCTTGCTCGGGAGGGACTTGTAGTTGGCTTACCTGACATTCAAACTCAGCATCAGGGTGTTTGTGGTGCTTGTCAGGCCAGGAAGCAGCATCGCACACCGATCAAGGATGGCGACTCTTGGCGAGCTTCTAAGGTACTTCAATTAGTTCAAGCTGATATTTGTGGGCCTATGTCTACTTCTTCTGTAACTAGTTGCAAGTACTTTCTACTCTTTGTTGATGATTATAGTAGGAAGATGTGGGTGTACTTTCTTAAGCAGAAATCATAAGTTTTTAATGTATTTCAGAAGTTTAAGGCCTTGGTAGAAAAAGAGTCCAGTTCTTGTATCATAACTCTTAGGTCAGATAATGGGGGGGAATTTTGTTCTAGTGCATTCTCCAACTTTTGTGATACCCATGGGATAAAACATCAGTTATCCACACCCTACACTCCTCAGCAAAACGGTGTTGTAAAGCGGCGCAATCGTACGATTGTTGAGATGGCTCACTCTATGTTGCAACACAGGAGTGTTCCTACCAAGTTTTGGGCAGAAGTAGTCAATACTTCAGTCTATCTCCTTAATCGGTCACCCACTCATACTGTTAAGGGGAAGACTCCTGAGGAAGTATGGACTGGTCGCAAACCCAGGATCAGTCATTTGAAGGTTTTTGGTTCTCTTGCATATGTTTGGATTCCAGAGGCCAAGCACTCTAAGCTAGACTCCAAGAGCCAGAAACTCATGTTCACAGGGTACAGTGACAACCACAAGGCATACCGGCTAATTGATATAGACACTGATCGTCTTATCTTCAGTCGGGATGTTGTCTTTGATGAGGAACGAGGACCATTTCACCTTTCCTCACTTGTTCACCATTCAAAGGATCAGCACCTATCGGCTTCTGATGTGGGCGTCCGACTTCCGTTAGGTTCACCTGAGGGGAGGGATGAATAAGACCTAGTCTTTGATGATCCTCAACCTGAGTTTCCTCTAGATGATAGTGAAAATCCCCCTGCTGAACCTGTTCCAGATCCACAACCAGATACAGCTCCTGTTACATTTGATATTGGCACTTCTACTCTCCAGCGGAAATGGTGGGCTAAGACTATCAGTGATCTTCATGCTGATGAGCTCATTGAGGGTAGATCATCCAGAAACAAGAGCAAACAGCAGTCTACAGTGAATTTTGCTCTCATGGCCAACATCCACAGTGTTTATGAGCCTCAGACATATTCAGAGGCAAAAGGAATTCCTGAGTGGGAAAAGGCAATGGAATCTGAATACCAGAGTCTTCAAAAGAATCACACTTGGGTCCTTTCTAATCTTCCTCCAGGGAAGAAGCCCATTAGCTGCAAATGGGTGTACAAGGTGAAGTACAAAGCTGACAAAACCCTTGACAAGTACAAAGCTCGTTTGGTTGCATGGGGGTTCTCACAGAAAGAAGGCATTGACTGCGAGGAGACCTTTGCTCCTACAACCAAAATGAGTACCATACGGCTCGTCCTTGCCTTAGCAGCCCAATTTGGTTGGAAGGTCCATCAGATGGATGTGAAGAGTGCTCTCCTCAACGGTGAGTTCAAGGAGGAAGTATACATGACGCAACCTCCAGGTTTCAAAGTTGTTGGTCAAGAATAGAAGGTGTGCAGATTGGTCAAAGCACTCTATGGCTTGAAGCAGGCTCCTCGGGCTTGGTACATAAAAATTGACAAGTACCTCACAGATCATGGCTTTCAGAGGAGTCCATCTTACTCGAACCTGTATGTCAAGGATACTCGTAATGAGATCCTAATTGTTGTTGTCTATGTCGATGACTTGATCATTACTGGCAATTCGACACATTTGATCACTGAGATCAAACAGGATTTGTGCAAAACTTTTGACATGACAGACTTGGGCCTCCTGCATTATTGTTTAGGTGTTGAGGTTTGGCAGACAGAGAGCAACATTTTCATCTCCCAGTCCAAGTATGCTCGAAGTCTTTTGGATAAGTTCCGAATGCAGGATTGCAAACCTGCCTCCACACCCATGGAAAAAGGGCTTAAGTTGTCAGCTAAGTTCAATTCAGCTGTGGTAGATGAATCATTGTTCAGGCAACTAGTGGTCAGCCTCATCTATCTCACTACCACTAGGCCTAACCTCAGTTTTGCAATGAGCTACATATCACGCTTCATGACAGCCCCCAAGGCTGATCATTGGGTAGCAGCGAAGCGTGTGCTACGTTATGTGAAGGGCACTACTAATTTTGGACTCTTGTACACTCGGAGTCACGATCTTAAACTCAGTGGGTTCACATATTCAGATTGGGCAGGTTCAGTTGATGACAAGAAATCAATGTCTGGGTATGTGTTCAATTTGGGATCCGGTGCAGTCACATGGACTAGTAAGAAGCAGCAAGCAGTGGCTCTCTCCTCGACAGAAGCAAAGTATCGGGGAGCAGTAAAAGCAGCATGTGAGGCAGTTTGGCTTCGCCGGATGCTTGCGGATATGCAAATATCTCAAGCAGGTCCGACTCCCTTGTTTTGTGATAATTGGGGGGTTCTCAAACTTGCCAAGAATCCAGTCTTCCATGAAAGAACCAAGCATGTGGAAACTCATTGTCACTTCATTCAGAAGCTGGTTGAAGATAGATTGGTTCAGTTGCTGTATGTTCCAACAAAGGACCAGACAGCAGACATTCTCACCAATTCGCTCAGTCCAAATAAGTTTGTAAAATTCAGGGGGCATCTTGGTGTAGTTGATAAATTGAGCATTAAGGGAGGGTATTAAAATAATGTTTATTATTTATTTATTAATGCTCAATATTGTAAATTATTGTAATTTAGTGATAAGATCGTCTCTGATCTTATTTGGAGTTTCTTTTTAGAAACTTCCCGTTTTTGTAAATCTTGTAAACTATTTATTGAGCACATTGCTCATTGTTAATACATCAAATATTTTACCAATTACCTGCGTAATACTTGGGTGCAGAGAGAATCAGTGAGAGTGGTCATCTTCAGTCCAATTGGAGCTGACTCTGTTACCATGCTCTCAATGGCAGGGCTCGATGAGAACCTGCAGATGTGGCTTCTTCTGTTGTTTCTCCCTGATATCTATAATGGGGATTTCAAATGCCCAATCCTGCTTCAACGAGTGGAAAAAGTGTCAGATAGTGAGGAGAAGCCACAATGGCAGATGTCTGTTTAGTGCAGAATGAGAGAGGAAAAGTATATCAAGAGCTTCAGGAGGTGTCTGCATATTGCAAGGATATGGCAAGATTATTGAGAAACTGATGGTTAACCATAAGCATGGGCTTCTGGAGGTTTCCTGCACAGCCACAATGCCTTAGCTCACAAATGGAAAAATAGTTCCTGGTAAACTAGGACAAGAAACTATCGAGGCAGTGAAATTCCCCACTTTGAGAGGCAGTCCTGTAGGCCCTTCCAAGTGGACGCAAGCAGCGATAGAGGAGGTCAATCTGAATGCTGTGCAAGGCTGGGGTGATTCTGTGGGTTGTTTGGGCAGGTGGGAATCCATGGCAAACCAAATTCAAGGTGAACAGTTGATGGGGCATTTTTATAGCCCAATGAACAATAAATTTGCCAAGTTTTTCATGAACAGCAGTTGGCATAGAAATATTATGCAATTGTTTTCCTTTTCAATCAGACTATTGTAGTGCATGTGTATATGGCCATTTTTGGATGTAATGATGTAAGAGTCATAATCAGAAAAAATCAGACTGTACTGTAACCATAACCATATTGTTCAAAATGAACGGCTATATGCAGCAATAATGAAAACAATACAGGATGAATATAAAGGCATATGGCTTATAATATGTGATTAAAATGCTTTCAGGTGAGGGCCCCAATAGAACCCTACCTACTTCATCAAAAACAAAAATAAAAAGCAGATATTTCATCCTATGTGAATTCTTTTATGAAAAGACCTACTTGCTTGAAAATGAAAAAGAAAAAAAAGTGTAGTACTATAAAAACATCAATTCTGACAAGCGTGTAGAAGAGAATAAATATTTCCTGAGAATGTTTAGACAACAACTCAGGCCACAGACATCTCCCAAAGCAATACAATAAATGCACTTAGCCAAGACAGTTCAAGTCTCAACCACAGTTTGTGATGCTGTGCTAGGCTTGCCAAGTTCCATGCTGAAGCAGAAAAAGGAGTTGTTTTTGCTTAAACTCGGCTGACTCACCAAGTCTGACACAGGCTTGTGATTTTCTGCAAAAATCACATATTACTTTGAACCCCAAAAAGACTTTAAAAAAACGCTAAAAAACCTTCAAATACATAATTTACTACTCCCTAATTAGTAATCTTTGTGAATTCCCAAAACCAGGCAACTCTTAACCTAAGAGGCTAAGACTCATGAATCTTTCCAGTTTTCAATGCACATACAATGAGAGATTGAATGATTTTGGGTTAATAGTAAGTGGGTCTGATTTCCTTGCTCAGTTTTCTTGTTAAATGATCTTGGCACTGTGCTGTACTCTGAACTCTGTTCTCCAAATTGGAAGACTTAAATTGCTTTGGTAGTGTTTTTGATTTGGGATCCTGTGTCCAACCACTCACAAGATTATTTATTCACTTTGTTTCAACGAAAGCGGGAACATGTTCCCTGCACTTTTCAGGTGTCATCATTTCAGGGACATTCCAATAACACAATGACACCTAAAAAACATCCCCAAACCATCCCCTAACCCCCACTGCTGTCAGGAAACACCCCTGAAATGCCTAGGACACTTTGGGGGCAGCTGGTCATCCCCCCTCCAAAAGAGTCATAAAACATTAAAAATTCACCCAGGTCAATGCAAAATTAAAAGATGCCTTTCTCCTATGGACCCCCACGCCACACTCAGCCCTAAACACATAAAGCAATACACATACTTCATTGTCAAACATATTTTACAAACGAAAAAAATTCCAGCGGAAGAGCAGGGCAGCTAAGTGACAGGGTGCAGTAGTAGGATGCAGCAGCAGTGAGAATGAAAGAGGAGAAGCCCAGTAGTAGAGGTAGGTTTTTTTCCTTCTAATTTTTTTCCTAAAGTTTCAAAGGTTCTTTTTTTTTTTTCTAATTCAGTTTGCACTTGCACTTCATTTTTTTCACAAAATGACAACATGAGCTGCAACAATGAGAGTAATGAAAATGAAACAGTTGACATGGAACAAAGAAGAGTTCCAAATAGGGGTTCATCAAGGTGTGTGATTGGTGTAAGTGAAGTACAACAGCCCCATAACCCATTTGAATGCCTCCCATTCTCTTGAGACCTTATGCAAAGGGCCCATTCAAACCCTCTAAATCTCTTCTACAATTTGTAACAGCATTAAACAAAGATAAAGAGAAAAATACAGGGGCAAATAGAGTTTGGTTGTGTCATTTTTGCAACAATAATTTTAGCAGGAGCTACAGCACAATATATAGTTACCTTTTGGGAATTACAAGACAAGGGATTAAGATTTGTCCAAAGATAACCACAACAAAGAAAGAGAGATAAAAGGATTATTTATAGAGAGCAAATCAAAGTCTAAGGGTATGCCATTACTGGTAGAGTCTACAATATCTGCTATGCCATCCACAGTTGCCAGCGGTGATATTCCTATAAGAGAAAAAAAGAAAACTAGTGGTAATGAGAGGTCAAGGACAATTGCAAGGATGTTCAATAAGAAATCATAGGAAGTAGTAGCCAAATTTTTTGACCAAGACATCCCATTTCACGTGGCACATTCTTCCTATATAAAACAAATGATCAAAGACGGAAATTTTTTTGGTCCCTTGTTTACCCCCTAGAGAACACAGACTACATAGTAGCCTCCTTAATTAAAAAGTACTCTAAGGAGATTTTGGTAGTAGAGGACATGAGGCAAACTTGGTTGAGGATGTTGAAATATCTTGTCATTGATGTCAAAGGTTGAGCTGCTTGTCTACTTGAGCTGCTTGAGCTACTTGCCTTTGTGTTGAGCTACTTGGTTGTGTGCTTGAGCTACTTGGCTGCTTGGTTGAGCTATCTGGCTGCTTGCTTGAGCTACCTGGTTGTTTGGTTAAGCTTCTTGCTTGTCTTTTTGTCAGCATATAAGCCAAGTCAGCCTGCTGAATCGGATTGCCTTATCAGCATAAGTGTCAAGTTTGAATATTCTTGGTTGAATCTTTTGTTTTCGCACGATTTCTTTATATGAGGTAGTTTGTTTATGGCAAGCTACAGGTTAAGGTTTTGGACGATGTGTTATTATCTTCTGACAATTTTCAGACTCCTTCACAGTCGATTTGTCTTTATTGGCTCAGAATATCAATTATAATGTATCACTTATGAATACATGATGGAGTTTCTTTGTCTATTGTTGGCATTGAACTTTATGTGAGAATGGGGCGTCCTGTATATCTGGCAGAGTCTTCATCATATTTGTTAACTCAGACATTTTGTTTTGACTGGTGTTTTGAGCTTATATGCTTAATGTGTTGTGTGAGTGTGTGGTTAGCACGATGTGTGAGGAGGCTCTTTCTTTTCTAGACTGCGATATCATTATGCCTTAGCGTTGAATAATATATAGAAGGCCGATGTGGAGTTATAGACATTAAGGTTCGATGGTGAGGAAGTCATGAGTTTGATTAAAACATCTATCATCTTATTGCATCGGTTTTTACCTCTGTTCTATTCTCTTTGGTGCTTCGACTTCAGCTGATTTCATAGAAGATTTTTAATGGAGACATAGGAAGTTTGAAATGGTCAACATCTATGGGAGATGCGAGTGCTTGTTATGGTCTTCGGTTCCTTTCTCCTGTGGCAGATGAGGCGGTATAATTAATTCATACCTTTGATTCATGTCTCTGTCAATCTCTTGAACTGTTTCAATATATTTTGCATGAGATTGGTTTTAATATTTTCAGTGCTACGTCTCCTAAATCTGCCTGATAGAGATCCTTACGCAGAGGTGCTCAGAAGAGTAGACGGAAGGCAGAGACAGTTTTTAAAATATTGACTTTGGTTTAATTTGAATGAGGTGCTGATCGTTTTTGTGATGGGCAGAATACGTGAGAGTATAGTATTGTGTTTCTCATTTGGAGTGTGAATACATTGACCAGCCAGTATATTTTGTATCGTGCTTCTCATGTGGAGTTCTTTTCTCAAATTGCCATTGCCCCTGTTGTCTTTGATGTAGACTGCAAAATCAGTTAGCATGCATGCCTTTACTTGTTAATGAGCTTCGGTTTTCTTTATGGAGTGACTCATGAGTGTAAAGATGTTTTTGATGCAGCTCAAAGAGCAGTGATACTACAAGGGGTTTGACAGAGAATATTCAGCACAGCATCTTGTGGAATTCGTATGTGTTTTGAGTTATGAATCTGGAATGTTTGTGGAGCTGTCTGCATCTTGTGTACCGACTTGTGTGAAGTGATTAAGTGCAGGTGGAAGAAGTTTTGTGTTCAGTTTCAAGTCTGAAGTTGGTGCTTCAGCAACACTGGAGTTGGTGCTTCAGTTGGTTCGGAGCTGGTGCTTCGAAGGAGAGTTGGTTCTCATTTGTAATCTGGGTTGGTGCCCATTGTTGATAATAAGAGGCATAATCTTGCCATGGTTTTTTACCCGGAAGGGTTTTCCACATGAAAAACGGTGTACATCTTGTTCATGGTGTTTTGTGTTGCTCATACGTTTTGATTTCTGATTTATTTGGTTTTAAGACATAAGCCACTCATCAACATCATAGCCACACGTGCAACTACCTCTTATTTTCTTAAATCCATTGATTGCTCAAGGAAGTGCAAAGATGCAAGCTTCCAATTCCAAATTTTGAACATCATAGAGGTTGGTTTCTCAAATGTTGTTATACAGGTGGTCACCATTCAACACGTGTGCAAATTAGTTGGCATAATGAAGGAGAGTGTTTACAACCAAATGTTTTAAACCTGTTGTGTTCATGTGTTGAACAAAACATTGAAGGACACGGAAGATAAATTGGGTGAAGATAGTGGTGGAAAAAGTGAAAGATATATAGATGTTCATTTCCAACCACCACATCTCACTTGCTCTATTTAAGACTTTAAAGGAAGGAAATCCTCAAACCTATTGAGACAAGATGTGCTAATTATTTCATTTTGTTAAAGAGGATGCTTGAGGTGCAAGAACCTCTACAATTGATGATGGTTAATCCAAAGTGTAGTATACAGCATGATACAAACACTGTTGAGGAAAAAAGTGTGAAGAAAAACATCCTAGATGACAATTGGTGGTCCACTATGAGGTAAGAAGGAAAGAAAAAAAAGAAAGAACAAAATTATGTTAATGTCCGCAAATGACCAGAAGTAGCTCAATGGGACTCAACTATACACCAACTTACGATAGAAAGAAATTATATTAATAAAATAAGATAATTCTAAATTTATTATTAAATTATTAATTTATAAATGTTTGTGATTTGTAAATTGTTTTCATTGTTATATTCGCATTCACTCTTTGTCATTTGAGACTCGATCCTATTCTTCTTTGAAATTTTTGTTTGCAACTATGGTTGCTCCTTCAACTCACCTACTGTGCGAGTTATTAGATATGTTGATACAAACTCTCCAAGTCTTGGAGAAATTACATGACATTTAACAACAACATGCTTGGATCCTAATTTGGGATTATATGAGGAGTATATCAAACCCATTGTGATCTGGTGGTGTAACACTATGTACACCCTACTTCATATGGTAGGCTATGCTCTAAATCCCAAATGGTATACACCAAGGGCTGTGAGAGTGCATCCTAATGAAGAAGAGATAAAAGAAAGGTTAATGAAGGTCTTTTGAAATATGTATGTAACAGAGGAGGCAACTTTACTTGGAACATAATGGATTGCCTTTGTTAGTCTTTGATGTCCAAGATTCAACAAACTAGAGGCAAGGACAAATAGAACTACATTAGGTCAATACAACCCTATTGGATGGTGGACATGGCATGGCAAGGATGATCTAGATTGAGGATGCTTGCCATTAACCTCCTCTTTCAAGTTGTCAATTCCTCTATTGCAAAAGGGAATTGGTCCATATACAAATTCATCCACTCAATCAAGAGAATCAAGCTTACCTCTCAAAAAACAAAGTAGTTGGTGATCATGTATAGTGCCTTACAACTTTGGAATCAACGAACTCCTGAGCATCAATAGATTTCATCTTTACAATGGAATGTTGATCCCAAAGATGACAAACAAATTGAGAGGAGGCACCAGAGGGATTAGTGGGTGGTTCATTAGCTAAGGCAAACCTCGATATTGACACTGAACCAGATTCAAAGTCTAGTTTTGATTTGGGCGAAGACGAGGTTGAAGCATAGCAGCAATAGATCTTAGATTGTCTACATTTTGTCATTTTGTACTTGTAGCCTTTTGGTTTTTTTCATTTTGTTGTATCATGTATATGCATATTGGTAATGAGAAATCAAATTGAAATGATTCGACCTTGAAAATTTGTTTATGCAGGTCAACTCGTGTGATTCTCAATTCATCTCTAATGTTTCATAATATGGTTATATAATGAATATAGTGAAGGCCTTACCATATGAATATTTAAAATTTTATATATTTAAATGTCCCATACTTTTTATTTGTTCTCTCCTATTGTACCCTAAAAAAGAGTACTCCCGTCCCTACCATCCTAGAAATGCATCCCCCTATTTCTTGTTGTCCCCGTCCTAGAAACTTAGTGGAACAAAGCTTTGTTTTCACTTGAACAAGAGTTTGGTTGAATTGGGGAATACATAGGTGCTTGAAGAAGCTTCACCAACATGGAGGATCTTGCCTTCTAGCTCTAGAAAGAGAAAACATTATAAGAATTCATTTCTAGCTCTAAGATAGAGAAAACACCAACATCCATGGCAGTGTTGGTTTTCTCTAGTTAAAATATCCTTCAGCCTCGTTGCCTCTAATTCTCATTTCCATCCCTCTGCAACAAGAATACAATGCTGTGCATATTTATTTGCCTTGCTCTTATTCTTATTCTACCTATTGGTTCATTTGCCATGGAATGCTCTAATTGACTAAATGATTGTCTATTTATTTCATTACAGTTGAGATAATGAGATGTCACCGTTCTTTTTGTAACACAATTCTTCCTTTATAGCTTGTCAAGTCTCTAGTGGAAGACATTGCTGTATAAAAATTAAAGCAGTTAGAGCAATGCTTTAGATCCAGATTCATTTCTTGCAGGCTCAAAGTATCTTTTACGAGATTCGCTCAATCTTAATGTGATTGTATGGATGATCTTTAACTTTACTTTTCTCTAAGTCACTCTTAATTAAATGTCAGTGCTTTTAACATTGATGTGATTGTATGAGGGATTATCCTTGGTCCTTTGATGCAGATTTTTTCTGATCTGCAGTAAAAACTCTAGTTGCAGCTCATAACTGTGAGCAGGAAATTTAAAAAAAAAATTAACAGAAAAAAATTGATAACCAATTGGACAAACACACTTATTTCTAAGCTTCATCGCAACACAAATTCTTTTCAATGGCCATCCTCACCGAATCCCCAAACTCTCCTCCAGACCCAGCAACACACTCCCTCTAAAACACAAAACTGCTATTCTAAAAAGAGAAAAACTCCTAAATAACTCGATACAGCAATTATAAACCCACCAACAATAGTTACAACAAAGTTTCCTAAATATTTTACCACAAAAAAAAACTGATGGGAAGTGGGTGAATCTGCATTAAAGGTGTTCCAGGTCATCCTCCCCGTCTTTCCAAAATTTGGAACCTCCCGGTTCAAAGAAATCAAGAACCGGACTGCCATGACCTGCCCTTCCACCATGTTATGTACTTCAACAATTTTTTCACATAATTTCTTCCTCTCCTTCTAACCTCTTGTTGGACCATAAATTGTCCTCCTTTACTAAATTGTTTTTTTTCTATTTTCCTAGCATCTTGCAGGCTTAGACCTGCTTCTAGTAATCCTCCTTCACTGAAAACTATTATGGCTACTCTCATCACTTGTCCAACTTCCTGTTACAGCTACATATAAACAATTAAAAATAAATCAAGTTAAAGTAATAAAAAATTCCCATAGATGCTTCCTCTACACTATGCCATTTAGACATGCTTCCCAATTCTTCCTGGCAGCTTGTATCTTTTCCATGGCTTATTGCCCTATCACAGACTATCAAGAGTCTATTTTCCTCTTCATCTATTTTTACTGTCCTAACAGCTTTTGGCATGCTCACAATACCATGCCTTTCACATTCATTCTTCACAATGTCATCCTCTTTTATGAGGACTTCTTCTTTGCCATCAAATATGGGATCTCCAAAGATCTTCGTCTCTGTTTTCGCTTTATCTCTAATGTGGATTGCTTCCACAGTTGCAACATCTTGGGCCCCCTTAAGTGACAAGTTGCATTCATCTTCATTGCATTCTTTGAACTCTTCTCCTCTCCCATTGTAATTATTAATATTGCCCTTCATATTCATTGCAGCTTGTATCTTTTCCATGGCTTATTGCCCTATCACAAACAATCAAGTCTATTTTCCTCCTCATCTATTTTTACTACCCTAGCAGCTTCTGACATGCTCACAATATCATGCCCTTCACATTCATTCTTCAGAATGTCATCCTCTTTTATGAGGACTACTCCGCCATCAAATACGAGACCTCCAAAAGTACTCATCTCTGTTGTTGCTTTATCTCTAATTTGGGTTACTTCCACAATTGCAACATCTTGGGGCCTCTTTAGTCATAAGTTGCATTCATCTTCATTACATTCTTCGAACTCTTCTCCTCTCCCATTGTAATCATCAATATTTTCCCCTTCAATATAACACAGCTCAACATCTTCATACCACTCATCCTCTTCATCTTCATCCCATTCATCTATCTCCTCTTGTTAGTTTTAGATCAGATTTAATGCACAGAAATTTAATTCAAAATCAGACACAATAACACAGCAGATACCCTGGGAAAACCCTCCACTTGAGGGAGAAAAACCCAGCAACAATATATCACTTATATATTGAATGTCAACACAAAATGTCTCCTTTACAAGAGGCCGATAAGAGGGCCAAATAGAAGCACCACAGACAGATGCAAACACAGATACAAACAGATGTAGTTCGCTAATAAGTAACAATCAGCTCTCTTATAGAATTTGCAATCTACTCTTCTTTCTAACTCGCACTTGTGAATGAATAAACTATGAATGATCAACTCAGCCTTCTATGATGAACCGAACTGATCTGCTCCTTTCTCTTAATTTGCACCTTAGACCAATGATGAACAATGAATAGAATGGATGATGAAAGGTGAACAAATGAAGTCATATATATATCAAGTGATAGAAGAGACGCAACTCTTCAAGAAACAAAGTCGGCTGTCATAGAGATATCAAAGATGTAATAACAAGAGGTCGGCCTTTCTTGGAAATATGTGCCTCTTCACAAGTCTTCAAGTCGGCCTCCAAAGATAATAAGAGATGCCTCTTCATTTGGATGCAACCAATCAGAAGAAAGTCGGCACACGTAAGAACTCGTGCCAATTAAATAAATCGCACCTCTTCATAAATAGAAGACTCTATATAAATTAAATAGCTTGAGCTATTATTTAATTTATTCAATCAAGAATAATCAACGGCTAGAAGAATGCTACTAAAGCTGTAACATCAACACTCCCTCTCAACTAGGGAGGATACTTCCAGCTGCACAAGACAAATCACCTCATCGTGATGTCTATCACTATGGCTACAACCATAAGTGAAAAGAAGAATATCACCTCATTGTGATATTAGATATCGCCTCAACACGATATCAACCATAATGGCTACAACCATACTATGGTGTGTACAAGTGTTCATCACTTGCGTGATGTTGTCACCTCAACATGACTTTCACCATGGCTCCCCCAAAGGGTGAAACACAAGTACAAAATATGTCATGGAGTCACACACATGACATCCACCATGACTCTCTCAGAGGGTGGAAACAAGGGCTTTCACCTCAAACCAGAAGAGAAATGTACA
The DNA here is from genome assembly GCA_007258455.2 of Sequoia sempervirens. Classification (NCBI taxonomy): domain Eukaryota; kingdom Viridiplantae; phylum Streptophyta; class Pinopsida; order Cupressales; family Cupressaceae; genus Sequoia; species Sequoia sempervirens. The sequence goes on from VDFB02069494.1 coordinate 52,061, forward strand.
ATAAGTGATTTCACCTCGAATTTCCTCAGAAGAACTCATTAAACAGTTTCACCGATACTCTAGACTCTTCAAGGTTGATTCTCCACCATACCAAGCTTATCTCGAAGTACACAAACATTATCCCTGAGAGAGGCTTGCGAGACGTCCTGTCGTCTCTTCATCAATGTTGATATAATTTCAACCTGTAGCCTCCGCTAGCACTACATATATCTCTATAATATGGTGGTACTTGATCTCAACATGCTTGGTTCCACAGAAGATTGACGTAGTTTCACACACCGGGTTATCACAATGAATGATGATAGTAGGCTCCATTGATGTGCCTAAATAATCCTACATAAGGAGCTGCCTTCCCGAAGCTGCTATACGTGAATATACCTCAGCTTCTATTTGTACCTTCAATGCTAAATGATCAAGCCTGCTGCACCAAGAGATCATAGTAGATCCAACCTCAAGAATATCTCAATCCATATCCAACTGTACTCACGCAGTATCTCGTGATATTTCTTTTGCTGCAAATAAGATTACCATCTTCGTCATATTCTCTAAATCTTCTGCTAAGTACTTGCATCAACCTTCTGACCTCATCGTCCAAGCTTGCCTGCAATGTTTTGACTTAGATAAGTGTTTTCCAATGCACACCTCTGGTACTGTAGAGAGTTCAAGATAGTCCTCTTTGACCTCATTCTAGATCTCACTATTCTTAATAGGTTTGTGGAGCTACCAATGACAAATCCAGATGACGCCTTGGAGCAATTCTGATCTCAAGCAATTAAGGGATCTTCTACTTGGATATCTTTGCAATACAAGAATTTTCACTTCTAATGAGAGATTCTCAGCATATATATATATAAGGAAGACTTCTGGAAGTGAACTCCCTCTAGCCACCAACTCAGTCCCATGGCTGCAAGATGTGACTTCATTCTTGATCATTTCTTTGGTCGGCATGACTTCCTCATGAGATGCCTCAAGCTTTTCATCACTAAGCAATCTCTCAACACCTTCTACTCTTAGATCTGTCCTGGAAGCATTTTAGAGAGAGATTACTAACTATTTATAACTATCCAAAGAAATATCAAGGCTAGAATCATACAAAGTTTACTATCTCAGGTTATAGCATGAATACATAAGAATTTATGAACAATATTGAAACATGAATAAGTAAATCAACACAAAAGAGAAATATATCAAAAGATCAGAATGAAGGGATAAGGAAACTTATCTTTATTGAATTTTGATATAACTCTTTCTTCCAACTTTTACTCCTCTTGAGAGTGCTAAACTCAGCACAACAAAAGACAATCTGAACAACTGCAAATTTCTTGAATGCATTATGCAGTTAGCAAGTAGAACCAACTCTCTCCAAGAGTCCAAGGCTCTATCACAGTTCATGCATTAGAGAATGATACCATCGAAATTACAATTCTCTTTTTATTTCAGAGTCACACTCAGAAATCTTCACAACCAGCATGAAATCTTCAAACAATCTTATGCTAGTGAACACAATTCAAGAGAAACCACTATCTCTCTTTACTAATTACAAGATCCAACTAAAGATGATATAACTCAAACAAAGAATATTTATCTCTTTAAATATTCTGATGGAAGCACATACTGGACATAGTATGATACGCTACTTCTTGCGCTCAGATCAGCACACAACCTTCACGGCTTGAACACAGGCCCATGGCTTAGAATAGAAATTCCCTAAAATCCTTCTGAGGAGAGATCTTATCCACATCCGCAAATGAAGCATGTTGATTAGGCTTGGTGGGGCAATCCTTTGCATAGTGACCAAACTTGTCATAACGAAAACATTGGACTTTGGAGAGGTCCCACTTCTTCATGAATGCGGGAGCACCATCAGTTCCTTTATCTCTATTCCTTTTGAAATATCCTTTCTTTCCACCTTTCCCTTTCTCCTTTGAGGATTGAGTGGAAAGAACATGAATGTCTTCATTAGAGCTTCGACCAATACCTCTCGCAGCCAACCTAGACTCTTCTTGAATACAATCTGCCCTCAAACGATCAAACTTGGGAAGTTTCGATCTTGCACTAATTTCTTGAATATAGGACTCCCAAAATGAAGGAAGACCATTAAGAGCAAGCATGGTCAAGTCTTTGACATCAACAAAATGACCAATAGAAGAGAGCTGATCTCTTAATTCGGAAATCTTCATGAAGTAAGCAATGACAGATTCTCCTTCCGCCATCTTCACATGGTGTAGTTGTTGCTTCAGTGCAAGAGCCCAGCTGGTGTTGTTGATTTCGTACATCTCCTCCAAGGTTTTGAACATCTCTCTTGCCGTCTTCAACTTGGAGACAATTGGAACAATATGATCCTTAACGGAATCAATCAACATCTTCTTCGCCTTGATGTATTTCTTTCTCCACTGCAACTTCTCTTCTTCCTCCGTTGGTTCGGGAACTTTGGTTTCCACAAACTCAGCCAGGTCATTCTCTTCCAAGGTGAGCATAATTTTGAACCTCCATGATGTGTAGTTGGATGCTCCCTCAAGTCTATCTTCAACCTTAAGACCGTTCACCATCTTGACTAAAATAGAGATAGACGAAGATATGAAAAAGAGAATAGAGAGTATCGCTGCAATAACAGATCTGATCACGATCTTCTTCAAACCCGCTCTGATACCATGTTAGTTTTATATCAGATTTAATGCACAGAAATTTAATTCAAAATCAGACACAATAACACAGCAGATACCCTGGGAAAACCCTCCACTTGAGGGAGAAAAACCCAGCAACAATATATCACTTATATATTGAATGTCAACACAAAATGTCTCCTTTACAAAAGGCCAATAAGAGGGCCAAATAGAAGCACCACAGATAGATGCAAACACAGATACAAACAGATGTAGTTCGCTGATTAGAGATTCAGCCTTCAATAAGTAACAATCAGCTCTCTTATAGAATTTGCAATCTGCTCTTCTTTCTAACTCGCACTTGTGAATGAATAAACTATGAATGATCAACTCAGCCTTCTATGATGAACCGAACTAATCTGCTCCTTTCTCTTAATTTGCGCCTTAGACCAATGATGAACAATGAATAGAATGGATAATAAAAGGTGAACAAATGAAGTCATATATATATCAAGTGATAGAAGAGACACAAGTCTTCAAGAAACAAAGTCGGCTGTCATAGAGATATCAAAGATGTAATAACAAGAGGTTGGCCTCTCTTGGAAATATGTACCTCTTCACAAGTCTTCAAGTCGGCCTCCAAAGATAATAAGAGATGCCTCTCCATTTGGACGCAACCAATCAGAAGAAAGTCAGCTCACATAAGAACTCGTGCCAATTAAATAAATCGCACCTCTTCATAAATAGAAGACTCTATATAAATTAAATAGCTTGAGCTATTATTTAATTTATTCAATCAAGAATAATCAACGGCTGGAAGAATACTACTGAAGCTGTAACATCAACACCTCTCTCTCAAACTCTTTGCAAAACACACTTAGGACCTTCCATTCACTAGTAATTCTGCCAACTCCTCGGGGACTTAATATTTCCTTGTTCCAGCAATTCTATCTCTTGGTTAATCCTAGACTATGGCTTTCCTCTCTGAAAACAGCTCTTGCTCATAAGGTGAGAATTTATTCCCACCAATCTTTTTCACCTTCTCATATCCCTTCAATGCATTGAATGCATTTTTTACAACTTTTTTTTCTTTGCTTTCCCATTATTACTTGCCTCATACTGCTCCAATGTCCGCCATAATTCCTCCAACTCAAATTCCATTTTTTGCAACTTTCTTTGCTTGTCTTTTGTTTGCTCCCGTCTCTTTTTCACATCATGGAAGTTTGGAACAACTCCATCTCTACATCCATTGTCATAGCCACAACTCTCGTCTGAGCTATTTAGAACATCTTTCAATAACAGATAAGGTTGTCCCACAAAGTCTCTCCTCCTAGCATCTTCTTGGATACTCAGATACAAAAATTGATTCAAATTTTCTCTGATCTGCAGTAAAAATTCTCGCCATAGCTCATAACTGTGTGTAAGAAATTAAAATAAACTAACAATAGAAGTAAAGTTAATAACAAATTGAACAAATGCTCTTATTACTGAGCTTGATTACAGAACAAATTCTCCTCAATGGCTATCCAGCCCAATCCTACAAACTCTCATCTAATCTCCAAAACTCTCCTCTAATCCCAGCAACATACTCCCTCTACTAAACAAAACTATTATTCTTAAAAAAGAAAAACTACAAAAATAACCCACTATAGCAGTCATTAATCCACCAAAAGCAGTTACAACGAAATTTCCTAAAATATCTAACAACAAAATAAGGTGATGGGAACTGAGGGTATCTGTATTAAAGCTGTCCCACATCATTCTTGAATAACAATAATTGTTTTTAAGAAATATGCTAAAATTTACAGTTTTTTTGGCCAAGACCAGCTCTAAGTCTGAATCCAAAATCGGCTTGCAGAATTTGAGCTGAGTGCGAATCTCAAAACTATGGTCAATTTCGACCAGCACACAAGCATTTCCGCCCAACACCTACGAACCTATCATACCTCACACCAATACCTCAGAAAGTATTTAAAACTAATGTAACCATTTCAGCTGTCTTTTATATGTGAGATAACTAAAATTTATATTAACTCCACTAACAAATTAAAATTAACATATGACAGACATAAAAATAAAATCTGTCAACAGAAAATATAAATAAGAATCAAATTCACAATCACCCACACAAAGCACTGACAACAAATAAAGAAGGGGATTATGTTTAGGCATATAGCCTATACCCTGCGGTCACTATGAAACATCAAATCTAAAATCTTTACTACTACCAGCACAGCTCTTTCCTCCATCAAAAGGGACAGGAAGACAGTGATTATGCTCTATATTTTCAGTAACAGGTAAAATTTATTCAATATAGCTTTTCTATAAGAACAAGCAAGCAATGGAGTACAAGTGTAATCTGCTTCTTTTTTTCTCTTGCAAATGCTTTTTCTATTGAACAAGTAACAATATTATAGGTGTCAACAGGGTTGTGGTCGATAGGTAGGACCACTTGATTATCATGATGAAGGCCAAGGTTCCAATCTCCCCAAGGACACCATAGCACCAAAATGGCTTGTTGTGGTAGTCCTGCTTCAATTGAGAGTGTATGCAGTAGGCCCACAGGTGACACTAAAGGTCAAGATGGTGGAGTGATAAGGAGGAGTAAGAAATGTAAGTAGGCATGTAGATGACATTAGTGGGCAAGGGAGCAAAAAGGAGGAAGACCTATAGGAATATGAGAAGAAGGCATTCAAGCTATAGGAGTGCTGCAAGAGAAGTATGAAATTGCAACTGTAGAGGTATTCCCCACTGGTAGCGAGTTAGAGAAAGTGGTATCCCCACAAAATAATTTGTCTGGTATGCAGGTCCTATGAACAAACCCTCACAATTCAAGGGTGTAGGGCCCAATAGAAACCTCCACTAATTAATCTAAAAAACAATATCATAAGTATAATCTTTTACTTGTACAAGAGATGTCTTTTCTATTTGTAACATGTACCAACCTCTTTACTTTCTGATTTACTCATATCTTGATGTGTTCTCTATTTGTTTTATAAATCGGCTTCTCTACTCTCTCATGTTAAACAGAGGAATACAACTGTATTCTGCTTCTTTTGTTTTCTCTTGTAATCACTCTTCTACTGAACAAGTAACAATACTATAGGTATAATAATATAATTCTATACTTGTATAGAATATATCTTTCTCTATTTGAATCATATATCAGTCTATTTACTCTCTGATTTACTCATAACTTGACATGTTCTCTATTTATATCATATATTAACCACTTTACTCTCTGATTTACTCATAAATTGATGCATACAAAAGATATATTTCTCTATTCATACCATACATCAAAATCTTTTCTGGATACTCTTGACACATGCTAGCATTACAGTTGAATTGCTTGAAGAAAATTATGGAGCTTGACTGAACTAAAACTTTACTGACTCGGCATGATGGTTGTCTTGCAGAACAAAGCTAACCTACAAAAATGGGTAGAGTGTTGCAATTATGTTATTATGACAGTTTGGTTTATCAGAGTCTAAATGTTAGTTAAGAGTTGTGGTAACTCAAAAGTGTTAAATTCTTGCTATAGATGACTTGGAACTCCAAGAGTCTAAACTTCTTTTGGTTTAGTACCATTAGCATCCAAATTACATGGCAACAGCAAGTCATGGCAAATGCAAAACTTCTTTTTTAGTTACTTGGGCAAAATGGAAAAAGCAGGGCAATTTAAAATAGGTAAGCATTCATAAAAATAACATTAAAAAATTGTTTCTGTTATTTCATGCCAAATATGGTCCATACTTCATTGACATCAAAATTAAACATACATGTTTAAATATAAAAAATAGCATTTAATGAAGCGATTGGGGCAGGCAGATCCTGATCGAGGGTTTTCATAAGTGGTAGTGGAGGAGGCTCAGCCCTCCTCCACACAGGTTTGATCTATCCTGTACGGGCCCCTTAATTCCCTTAGCTTTTTCTTCATTCCGCCCTTGCAAATTGTTAGTCTGTATGTGCGAGTGGTATTATCTTTCTGGTACTGTCTTTGTGCAATTGGATTTAACCTGAGGGGGGTTCTCTAATAATGTTGGAGATACAGATCCCCTGGTTAATTCAAGAAAAGGGACGAATGGGGAATTTGGTGGCAATCCGCACTCTAAAACTTTTAGGGACATTGTGGCTGAAGAAGGAAATAATCTCCCACCTAGTGCAAAGTTTCTCATGCAAAACTGCAAGGAAATGAGGATGGGGGAAGCAAAAGACAAGGTAAGTGTCCTTTTGCCTCCCCTAGGAAGGATGTCTTAATTCCGAACCAAAAATTGAATAATGCCATTTTAGAAGAAGACATAAGGTTAAAGAATTTTGCAATTTTCTTAGAGGCCGTGGCCATTTCTAAAGTTCCGACAAGGAAATACATCTATGAATGGTTGTTAAACATATGGTGAAAAAAATTATGGATTCAATAAACTTACTGTAGAATGGTACAGCGTGGGCTTTTTGTTATCTTTCTAAGAAATCAAAAAATGCAAAAAACTATGATGAAAAAGCAATTCTGGAATGTAGGAAGGTTCGTCTTCCATGCCTTAGCATGGTCGTCTGAGGACTTGAATGAAGAAGTTTTGGCTTTGTTGAGCCCAAGATGCGTGGTAATAGAGGATGTGCATCCCCGGGTCTAGAAATTTGTCCCTCCGTTAATGGAACCCTTTGGAAGCATCATAAGGGCGGAGGATACTAAATCTTCCCTCCTGCACTCAGATGCTAGGGTTTTGGGATCATTGTTTCTGGGTGTGGACATCTTGGATTGCTTAGAAGTTAAACTAGACTCAAGAACTATTATTTGTGCCATTGAAATTATCGACAGCATTAATGCTTGCTACCTTTGTAGAAGAGGGGGGCATTTGAGAAGAAACTACCCCCTAATTCATAGAAAAATTGCTAAACCCTCCCTATCAATGGGCAAAAGGAAATGGGCTCTTCCTCAGAAAGGGCTCCAAAAAACCAAGCACAGGATTTGGCGAAAACAAAACAGGATAACAATGGTGCGGTTGAAGAACCCCAAGGGGTCAAATCGCATGGAAAAAATGACAACCTGGAAGGATTGTCACCAAATCCATCCCAAGATAAGGAATCGGCTTCACCAAAAATATCTATGACAACTAGAAATATACCACTAACTGTTCCTTCAATTAAAATAGAAAACCAATTTAATAGTCTAATGAATGGAATGGAACAAATAAATACACATGCCTCACTTGATACAGGTGGAACTCACAATAAAGATAATCAAATGTAAACAATAACAACCACTATCTCTTGGAGGAAGTGGCTGAAAATAGAGTTTTTGAGAAAAAAAATGCCCAACAAATTGTAATGGACAAAATAAGGCTAAATATTAAAAAATCAAGGCAAGAAAAAAATAATAACAGAAACAAGGAACCTACGAAAATCAAGAACTCAAGGAATGTAACCTAGGAAACTCTACAAATCTTCAAGAAGTAAGAGATGTAAGCCCTCAAAAGCATGAAAATAAATCACCTACAGTGGTGAAGAAACTGGTAAAATGAATTTGAAAACAAAAATCAGACCACTTATAACCCTCAGGATACCAGCAGAAGAGTAGAAGGAAACCAGTCTAGAGCATTGGGAAGTTCAAATTTAAAATCCGGTTGTGAAAATACAATGATACTTCTCTACTATTGATATCTTGGGTGATGCTAGTGACTTGATGATTGGAAAAAAAGATAATAAAAGCTTTAGTGATCTGGAAATCAAAAAGATAGTAGATAAACCAAGTATTGGGTCTGGTTAGGTGGCCATCTGTGAGGAACTAACATCACATTCATGTCCCCCTGACTCGGAGAATAAATTGGGGTCTACAAGCCCTAAGTCTACAAGAGATATAGGAACCTTTGATATCAAGGAGGCCACTGTTGGGGAGGATGAATACATGGAAGAGCCCCCCCCCCCCAAAAAACCCAAAAAAACTATGAAAAAAGAAAAAGGAACTATTATCCCGTTGGGGAGGAGAAGCGTACACATTATCAAACAAAAAAGAAAG